>JAODLM010000438.1:0-59984 GCA_036937905.1 Salvia rosmarinus
CTGGGCTGGCTCTGCTAAATCCTCTTTTAACCGAGGCGGTTTGGTAGCGGGTCGATGTTGGTCGGTGGTGATTGGCTTCGGGTGACACTGGAATGTATCAGTGAGGACCATCGTGAACAAATCCTGTATTCCCTCGGAAAGTATGGCGTGCTTTCGGATATCGTTGGGACCACAGTTTGCGGCCCAGCGACTTTAGAGGGGTCGTCATCATATAGTTGGAGGTAAGTCGGTCGAGATCGTCCGGGTTGGCGGCTTAGGGTTTACGTAGTTCGCGAGGCACGGTAAGGCCACGTCTTGGGTTGAGACTCTTAGGCATTCCTTAGGCTGCCGTTTGGTCACCTGGATGCTTAACTCGCGGGGTGGGTATCTTGATGGTGAGTGGTAGGCAAAGCGGGCGGCCTTAGTGGCGTAGAGCGATCTCTCCCAGGATGATGTTGTATGGAGAGGAGCTGGGACCAAGAACAATGGATGGCATGGTGGCCGACTTGGGAACACGTCCCGTGTTGGAAGGGTGATAGCGGCATACGGTTGGGCCGTCTCTGAGTGAAACTCGAGTTTGGACGATCTGGGATGTGTTGGATTCCTCCGACCTCGAGTTTGTCGGGCAGCTACGGAAGATGATGCTATGAGAGGCTCAAATGTCGATGTAGACTTCGTGGACGTTCTTGTTGCCCGCCCGGCTTGTATAGTAATAGCGTCTTGGTGGGGTATGATCTTGGGCAGGGGTGGTCATTGGAGAACACGATGTTCTCCGCGTCCGAGTCGTTTGTTTTGGCTCCTCAGGGGTCGATCCAGAGCTTGATTTTCAACGATGACTTATTCGTACCTATGGGGCGATCAGATGATGGCGTAGACTTTCTCATAGGCGTTGGGACCATCATCCTCTTCATCCGAGGTTGGGTCGTAAATCGAGAGTCGGCATGATTGTTGCCTCATTCTTTCCTCTAACTTCTTATTCCCCGGCCGGTCGGCGAGGTGCTCTTAGCATTCCTCGCTGACGAGCTCGTCGATCTGGCGAGCTCGAAGTTTACGCCGATCCTCGGTGTTGTGACCATACCATGATGATCGCAATACTTATAAAATTAAACCTCTTCTTGGATCCTCGCTCCATGGGAGGGCTTGGGAAGAGCTCGGCATGGAGCTCGAATATTTCGCCCTCGATTTGAGCGGATGAGGCGCGTTGCCAGCGGGGTTTGGTCGAGGTCGGCCTGGATTCCATGGGACTTTCTTGATCCCGTCGAAGGCAACAGCGTCGAGTGCCTCTTACCGCCGGTGCGTCGGCTTCTTCACCGACCCATACGCTCGTCCTGGGTCTCCTCTTCTGCGATCGGCTCGTCCCTTTGGTAGTTATCGACCCGGTCGGCATTTCATGAGTCTTGACTTTTCTCGGTGATCTCTTTATTGCGCGGTCGGATCCCGTTTTGAATGCATTGATGATGTAGTGATCGTTACTCGTGATTTGAGGACTCCTTGATGAATCACGAGACAAAATTTAACATCGTCTCGTCCGAGTCCTTGGCGGATGGTGGCGGTCGGACGGCGGTTCTTGGTGGCGGCTTACGGTAGGCGCCATTTAAAGCGTGAGAATCGCGAAGGCGGTGTATCTTTTTACGGCGGGCGAGGTGAACCAATGTCGGGCATTGGGATAACACCTCGGGAAGATTTGCACATATGAAAATCTTCCATTCCTTGATTCGCCGTGTTGGTGTGGCGAAAAGAGTAGCCTACCAGAGACCATCGTGGCGGCGATGTTGGGTGCTTTATGTCGGGGCGGGCGTATCGAGTTTCCACGGAGAAAGGAGAATGATCCTCCGTGCGGTTGAACCACAGGCTCGTTGCCATCTCCTGCGGAGGATGGGAGACCGGTAGCGTCTATCGTCTCTTGAGGGGAGATCGACTCCGCCTCTCCTCTGCGTCACTTCGGCTCCATGGATGGTGTCTAAGGGTGAAGCGGCTTTCGTAGTGGTGCCGAGGGTGGCGATTCCGCGCCAGTGCGAGAATGGTTGCGGTCGTCCGCGTGGTGGTGACTTGAGCGGCGGGGGCGATGTCGCGTTCTCGGCTATCGGCGGGTGGCGTTGATTACTTGAGATGAGCGACCTCGGGCGCTCGTAACCACCAGTCAGGCTCTCTTGAGGTGCCGTTTGATAACGCATTTACGTTTATAGTTGTTTAAAGATGAGTTTAGATCATTTAGTAATAGTTCACGTATCGTTTCTCAATGTTTTATCTATTTTAGAATCGCTCTTGGGTGTTATTTTGGTGTTTTGTAGGTTTGTGTTGAAAATCGAAGAGGAGCAAGCACAGACCAAAATAACAATCGCCCGATTCTAGCGACCGGCTATGATCGCTAATGCGAGCATGCGAACCCGGTGACGCCGGAAGATGCGGAGAGCTCGTGCCGCTGTGAGCCTAACAAGAAAGCTCTTTGGCGATTTCATGACGAGGTTCAAATTGCTAGCGACCGCTAATGTGAATTACCATGTCTGCGAAAGGAGGCGAGCACCGGCGGCGGCGCGAGACATGCCTAGCGATCGCCGTAGCGATCGCGAAGGTGATCATGAGTCGTGGCGGCGAGGCCAGGTGGGGTTCGCGTTTTCTATAAATAGGGTAAAGCCCTTGCGGAGGAGAGCCCTGCGCCCCAGTGCTTTTCATTCAGTTTTCCTCAGGTTTTTGTCTTTCTTTCGCTTAGTTTAGTTTTAGATTTAATTCGTGCATTGTTAGTTTAGTTAACTTCATTCGTTGCTCGATCGGAGCGTTTTATCCGATCATTTCCGTTGTTCAGTTCTTTCGGCTTGGGTTGGATTCAAGACCAACCTTTGTTCTTGAGGCGTCTCCTCAGGTTTTATATATTTATTTTTCCATTTCTGTGTTTTATCGTATTTTATCCGTTAATTATGTCAGCTAAATTTACTGTTCTAATCTAGGGTTTAGATTCGATCCTATGTGTTGTGATTCTGTATTCTTTATTCTTGGGCATTGATTCATGATTCATGGTGCTTATTATATGTGTTGATTTCAGATCAATCTTGATGCATATCTAGTTGCCGGGTTAATGGCGTAAGCGTATTACATGCTCAATCGATCAATGCATGAATCATGCCTCGATAACGTAATCGAGATAGGACATTCGTAGGAAGCATATTCTTAGTGATCCGTTCGAGTTGCTTATTTTCCCCAGAGACGAATTGCGTGATAGGGAAAATTAGTAATCACTCGCCTGATTGATGAATGAAGTCTGTTGGTTATATACTGATGCTTCCATCTTGTATGCGGATTAAAAATGGTTAATAATAGGGATAAACATCGTTGTGGATAGGATTGATGCATCCTAGGGTTAGTCTTTCTTCATAGTTATCTTTGTGATTTTATGCTTTATTTTATTTCTCCGCTGGTTCCTGTTGTGGATTAAATTTCAGCCTAAGACCTTTCACCGCTTATTACTCGGCTGGATAATGATGAATTATCGCTTGAGCTACTTCGTTTTCGGATTGCGACTCGATGGATCGATACTTCGCTCTCCTATATTATCTGCCTTTTCGTGTTAGAAAGTGAGCGATCAATTTTCGCTACCATTCGGTGATTTTAAGATTGCATAGGAATAATTTGAGATTCTGGATTTATTAATTCAAGTTATATATATATTATTTATTTTTGATCACCTCTCTTTTCTCGGTGGTTTATGCGTAAGATCTCGGGGACCTCGGATTATTAGATCCCGAAGATCAAGTCTCGAGAAAGGCGATTGAGAAGACGCGAGCTGGATGGCAAGCCGACGTGACGCCTCTTCTGGACAACTTAACTCAGCTGCCCGGACGCCTACCGTGGCGGCCGGCGTCTCTGGCTCTTCATCGACCGCGGATTCAGACCCGCCGGAGATTCGGCAGATCAACTACGCGAATGTCTCGGACGACCGACTCGCTACCGACGCCCGTCAGACCTGTGCTTATGCCATGGCGCGTTGGCCACAGCTACGCCGAGTCCGCGCTTGGCGTGCTTTACTCGATATTGTAAAGCGCGATCATTCCCACAACGCAAAAGCGAACATGATTCCGATAGAAAATATTCAAAGCGAAGCAAAAGGAATCAAATCGATCAAACAAACACGTAAAAACACAACAAAACATGCAAAACATATTCGATAACCGACAACTCAAACGACGTTAGGTTAGTCATGAAACACATACTCGATAAGAATCACGATTATTCGACATATGTAACCTCAAGCGAGTTAAGTTAAATAACATGTCAAGTGTAAGCAATGCTGTATTCGAACATAAGATGTCGATCCTATGTCTCAAGCCAAGTTAATATTCCTAGTACCCAGTTTATTCTTAAGTACTAATTACTTACATGATAGAGTATGTCCGCGATTGTAGTCGATATTCCTCTTTAATTACGTATAACTGCTGACTGATCGCGCGAGCATAACCTACTGGACGAACTATAATTGTTAAGTCTAGTTGTGGCTTGAGAATATCACTAATTTACGATCATAATTTGATTATCGATAACCTTAAGTAATAACGTTATAATAAAACTAAGGTTAAGAGTCAGAGATAGACTTCGAATATGTGATTCATAATTGAAGCACGAGACGTATTGAGGTAATATATGTTGAGTTGGGAATGTAAGATAATAGAAATTATCTTAAAAGATCACATAAAATCACAAAGAAACCTAGTGAGAACTTTAAAATCAGTAATTTATGGTTTACCATCGATCGATAGAAAGAACCTAAGGCGGCTATTTTCTTATGAAGGGTTCGACGCAAGGAACTTGCTTGAGGAGGATACTCACCCCGCTCATTTAGAACCACTAAGCTTTGGATTAAGAGTGGGCTTTCTTGAAACGAAATGTTATGCATATCTCAAAGCATGTTTTACAAAGCTTTATGAATTATTATCACATGAAATGTTATATTGCCAAAATGCTTATGTTTTGTTGTTATCCTATCCGAGATTGGTATATCACGTGGTATGTGAATGTGTTGGTCCGCGCGTTAAAAAAGATGGCTGTCGGATCGACTTAGTTATGACTAACTTCGGATTGTGTACACGGTGGTCGTGTTAAGGTTAGCTACCTCGTGCGATCCACGGCCTATGTGGGTGGCCACCCATAGCATTGCGAGCGAATGAACGAATGATGATATGGAAACAAGCGTGAACGAAATAGTTCCGAAGCGCTTGAAACGATTAAAATATTTGATAGTGCAGTGAGTCTTTAACTAAAAAACTCGCGCAGCTGTTATTGGGCGTAATAACTTTGACAAAAAAATGTTTTGCAACGAGTCCCGAAGTACTTTTGATACTAGCCGATTTCAGCTTTTGACGCGTCGGTGCGCAAGATCGATGATGGGTGCGCCGGATGCAGGTAGATACTTATTTTTATGCTTTATTAGAAAGGTTTCTAGAACTTGGGCATGCATCGTCATAGCATGTCCACATGCTTTAATTGTCGCCAACTACGATATTATTAATGTTTTGATTATAGCTATTTCGATTGAATCGGGTCGTACCTCGTACTTTAAATTCACTACGATTGCCGTATGTTAACCTTGAACTTTGACAAGTCCTTCTAGGACTTGAGTTGTGATAGATTGTTTATCCCTTTAACCTATGCGTTATTAAGTAGTTGATTGGTTGATGCACGATTAGTTATGTTTATTTCCTGCTTCTATCATACGTGAACGATCCATAGATCCGTACTTTATCGGAAAGCTGGGTCAGCGTCAATGCCCATGTATTTCCATGCACATCCATACATAGTCCTCACGACCATCCCTTCGCAAGTCGACGTTTGTACAGCTTTCGGAGAGTAATTGGCGCATAGAACGCGGCGAACAGATATATCTTTCCGCCACGAAGCCATCAAGGTCGCCCTTAGCGGACTTTCTGTCGTAGCTCACCTGAGAAACGAAGCCCCCGAGTCCGTGTCGACGAAAAGTCGAAGCGAACAAGGTGAGAAAACAGATTCTGATGGATCAAGTCTCGCTTGCGGCTTGAAAAAGCGGATAGAGCGGGCGGCTCTTGCTCCTTGGACGGATGGCAAGAGATCAGACGCATTCTCGCGTTCTCGTTCAAATACGAACACGTAAGTATGAGGCCTTGATCGTAGGACTTCGACGCTCAAAGTCTTGAGTCTGACGCGTTAAAGTTCATAGGACTCTCAAGTCAAGCGAAGCACATGTTGGGAAGACTGCAGGCAAATCGATGGGATTTGGAAGAAATCCTGAAAAGCCAACAGCCTACAACAAACTTTCTCCACCCAGATAATGTCGCATCAGGAGCACAAATGGTCGGTCGACATCCTAAGAATCTGCTCGTGCAACAAGCCCACCGAATAAATACACCACGGATAGCATAGCGACTTGGAGCTGAGCCGAGTCAGTGGTCTCGTGATGAAGAGCAATGGTGGATGACTCCTTCGAGATTATCGGAGAAAGCGAGTGCTGTGGATAAGCTCGAAAGCAGGATCTTGGTAAATCATTGCGATATACTATGTGGGGTATTCTCTACAAAAGTCATACTTCAATGCTCTCCAGGTCTTGGGCCGGCAGGCTGATTACGCTACTATGGGAAGTACACGAGGATCGTCGAGTCATCGACCCAGCCTTGTCAAAAAGGTCATGCGATGGGATATTTGACAATGTTCAAGACTCACTTAACCTTGTGAAAGGTGTCAGAATGTCAATTCAACGTGCTGGGCTACCGACCGACCTCGCCTCGTTAAAGCCCTGCCATTTATGCAATGGGGATCGATATTGTAGAGCCACTACGCAAAGCACCGGGCAACTCAATTCCCGATTGTTGCGACAACTACTTCGCAGTGGGTAAGTTCGAGCCCTCGACAAAGATCCACAAAACACCCTCAACTTCGTCGGAAGAACATAGTATGTCGATTGCATCCCTCATATCCTTCTTTCGGATAATGGACGCAGCTTCAATCGATAAGATATTCAAAGACGTGTCAAGAACTCGGATCCAACAAAAGTTCACCTCGTGGCCCATCGTGGCCGTCTCAAGCAAATGGTTCGGACAAAGTCTCTGGAGACAATGGTGAAGGGTCTCAAACTACGGGTCTTTGGGTGGAAAATTTATCACAAGTCTTATGGTCATACCGAGCGACACCTCGAGCGACGAGCGGAGCGCCTACGATGCGGGCGTATGGAACCCGGCCATGATCCTCTGATCGAATACCGAGCCGCGCTATTCACTTCTCCGCGAGCAAATGGGAAAAATCTACGAAGGCGATCTAGATGCGCTAGAAGAAAGAGACCTCGCCTACATCGAGGCTCGGTGCAACAACAAGTAGCTCGGTATTACAACCAGCGTGTCACTCCCGATAGTTAGGTGGGCGACCTCGTGCTCGAAATAATGAAGTCGATAAAAGCGCAAAGCTCGACAAGCTGGAAGCCACATGGGAAGGATCTTCACCGGTTGAAGAAGTCTCGAAAAGGGCGTATAAGCTCGCCCGTTTGTCGGTGAGAAAATACCCAACACATGGCACATCATTCATTTGAAGAGATATTTTGCATAAGTGTTAAAAGTTGAGTCTTGTTAGTCTTTGAGTCTGATTGAGTCGAGTCCGAGTCTTGTCGTCTTGTTCCGTTATCTTTTATCGATAAAATCTCTTCTTTCTCTATCTATTTTTTGTCTTGCATATTTTCATTTGTCACTTATGCATATGACTCTTCTAAAAATTAGTATACCCTCTTGGGAGGCGAACTATACCCTCAATGGAGGACGAGACTACCCGTTTAATGAAGGCGAACTACTAAGCAGCGTAGGGGACCACCCTCCGATAAAACTTGGCAAAGCAGAACCCGTACCTTCGTGCGAGGGCGGATACCTTACGTTTATTTCGAGGCGTATACCTTCCTATGAGGACGAACTACCCTCGTTTATTCGAGGAAGCTTCGTGCGAGGCGGATACCTATCGTTTATTTCGAGGGCGGATACCTTCATACGAGGATGAACTACCTCATTTATTTCGAGAAAGCTTACGTGCGAGGCCGGATACCTTCATTTATTTCGAGGGCGGATACACCGTCGCGAAGACAAACTACCTTTTACGGAAAGGACGAGCTATCTTCGCCAAACAAGGGCGACCTACCTTCTTATGAATTACGGTAATTAAAGACAGTGTTCTCGAAGAGTCGACACAAAGCAAAATAATTCTTATTTCAACATATCGGTTTGTACATCACGAGGGCGAAGAGGGCGGGGAGGTCGGGAAAAGGCGGGCGATCCACAGCAAATCGGGATTCAGCGGAGCATCTATACTAATCTACCTCTACCTCGTCCTCGATCTACGCTATGAGCCGCCACTCGACCTCGACCACTCGGCGATGCAGCCACTGCTAGATCGACCTCGGCCGCTCGATGACACCCGACTTGACTCCTTGAGGATCCACGTCTCTCTTGGGCCATAGCACGTCTCTTGAGCTCGCCCTTTCGGGATCTTCAAAATCCGGAGCAAGTGTAGTCTGGCGGTGAGAGAAGCCCGAGAAGAAGAGCCTCTGTATCCGGTTGAAGCGGTTCTTGGTGTGGTTGTCGAACAATGTGATCTTGTATATGCCTCGAGTCTTTTCAATTCGATGAACGCTCGTAAATGGCTATCGGGATTGCTTGCCGTACTCACGCACGTACCTCGCCGTGACGGCCGGCCTCAATAACCTTAACCGACCTCGGGAATGGTCGTCCCACCACCGGTGGAGGACTTCTCGTACTGAGTGCTCTTCGACTCTTGTTCTATCCTCCTCCTTGGCGATCTCAAACTTCTCCTCCAACTCAGAGGCGAGCACGAAGCTCGTCACGGCTCTCTGGGCAGCCCTAAGCCGTGTCGACCTCTGCGCACACATGGTCTAGTTGTTCCCTCAAGCGGAGGAGTTCGATCTCTTTTGATTCAAGAGCCCGCGTCAGCTTGATGTGATTTAACGAGGGAAGCATCGGGCATTCGGGAGAAGGCGGACAAAGAGAAAACAAGAAAGCAAGTCTCTTGGTGAAAAGCAAATTTTATTAAGGCCTCGAGGCGAGAATATCGTGCTCAGTACACAAAAAAAAAAAAATTACAAGGATCAGCGAACCCGCCATCGGCTCGAATGCGTCTCGCCGATGCTGACCCGCGCGCCTCAGCCTCGGCAATCGCTGCCGGCCTCAGCGGTCTCGGGCATTTCGGCAGCCGACACCTCGGTCTCCCCCGAACTTCAGCGGGCACCACCTCGGCTTCCGGCTCTTTATTCGGCTCGGCCGCGATAGCCGGAGAGGGATCTCGGTCCACCGACAAGCAGACGGACTCGGCCGATCGGCTGTCGAGGGCGAGGCGGACTCTAAGCAGCAGGCGGGCTCTTTAGCCGCCGGCGAGAGACCAACATAAGACCGCACCAGTAGCGTCGGTCTCCACCACCTCGTATCCATACTTATATTTATCTAAGTCGGGATAGTCATCGGACGTCGTCCAGTGTCGACACTCCTCTTATTGACACTCGGCCATCTTGCGCGGCCGGATCGCCAAAGGACAAAAAAGCTTCTCGGTGTAAGCAGACTCCCCTGTAAACGCCCGCTTCCCTAGCACTGGACACCTCCGCCCGGCCTTCAATCCGGCCGATGCCTCGGCGAAGCGGCTCGGCCTTCAAAAAGTTATCTCGATCGGCGCCTCGCCGTGCGACCTCAATCCCGGCCACGACCTTACCGCACGGCGAGGCCGTGGCCTCCTCGGCCACAACCGAGCCTTCTCCTCGCCTCGATCGCCTCCGCCAAGAAGGGTCTTCTCACTCCAGCTCGTGGGCGTGGCGGGCAGTGCTCAAAATGAGCCGGCGCATCATTTAAATACCAACAACAAGCTCGGACGCCGCTATCGATTGGACCTTCGTCCTCGGCTCCTTGTAATAAAGCTAACAACGTCGAGCAAAGCCTCAACACGGCTCGAAAAAGTGCGACCTGATGCATTACACGGGAAAAGGCAGGGCGTGCGACCTGAGTACCGAGGATCGTGCAATCGTAAATCGTCGTCGGCGGGAAGATGGCGCTTCTCTTTCGGGGCGGGAGGTGCTTGTGAGGCGGCAGATGCTTCGCTGAGGCGGCCTTGCCGCCGCGAGGCGGCGAACGCCTGGAGGCGTCGCGACTCTTTCAGCCCCGCGAGGTGACCTCGGCGAGTTTTTACCGCCTTCTTGGATTGCTCGGCCTCGGACTCCGACCCTTTCTCTTCCTTTAGGAGGCGAATTCCACTCTGAAATAACACATATGGTGTCGTCTGAGCAACACAAAGATATTCGACACTAAAGCTAAGCTGCAGGGCCTCGCCCCGCCGGCTCATCTGCGGCCGGCGGTCGTAGGGAACTCGGCCCGCGGCCGCTAGTTGGCCTCGGAGAAGACTTCGTCGACCGGGCCAACCCCGGTCGAATCGTCTCCACATGGCGAAGCAATCTCCAGCGGCTACATCGGACAATCTATCACGCTTCAGCGAATTCATAAAGCCGTCAAACCGGCGGAAGAACTTCTTACGCGGTTTGATAACCGACCGTCTTTATCTTAATTCTGACGGGCGCTAAGTAATACCACGAACTAAATTTAAGGCGAAAAAATCTAGGATGAGCCCTAGACTCAGCGGGTTATGCTATACGCATATACACAAGGCCGTCGGTGGCGAAAAGAGTTCGGTGTTAATTGGGCGGCGATGGCAGCTATTGTAACTCAACAAACATGGAAGGATAAGGAAGGCGAGGCCGCGCAAGGCGTCCTCGTATCTTGTTACAAATCCGTGTGGAGGAGCTAGCCTCATCCACGGGCGAGGCGAATTAACCCAACCAATTTGAACAAAAATTTAGAGGCAAGCTCTAATATCGCGGGGTTGTCGAATAGAAGGAAGCGAAGAAACTTTACCATAATCGAAGAAAGCGGAAAATCTAATCTACAAGGTGGCTTGGGGAACCAGAGAATTAACTTCAAAATCTACGGATAATCCGGTGGTGACACAGAACCTGTCTGGCTCGAGGGTCGTGAGAATCGAAGAAGATGGCGAAGATGAGGAAGCCATAACTTCTTGGTTTTAAGATTAGGAAGATAGCACCGAAACTCGCGAGGGCGATAATGGCGAGAAATTTTTGGAACCTGAAGTTTGAAATTTTTGAATATTGAAATGTACAAGTGATAAGCGAAAGGCGTATCACGGAAGTTATTCTCCAATATCGCTTTATTGGGAATCCGACCGTTGCTACATTAAATCGCATTAAATCTTTATGAGGCATCCAGCGTTCGATCTCGGCTCACGCAAAAGCGGCCGACCAACCTCGGCAAATGCTTCGTCGGTGAAGCCGATCGAACCTCGGCATAACGCCTCGTCGGTGACGATCGACCTCGGCATAAACCTCGTCGGTGGAGCCGACCCGAACACATCGGAAAAATGCCTGCGTCGGTGAGCCGATCGAAGACCTCGACATAACGCCTCGTCGGTGAAGCGGTCAAAGACCTCGGCATAAAGCCTCGTCGGTGACCGACCCAAACACCTCGGTAAAATGCCTCGTCGGTGGTCGGTCGAAGACCTCGGCATAAAGCCTCGTCAGTGAAGCCCGTCGAAGACATCGGTAAAGCTAATCAAGTCGGCCGAGACAAAATACGAAGTCGAGATCTGAGGATAACTATTAGATCGACCATACTCCACTCCGTCACGGACACGTCTCGGCAAATATCCCCCAAACCCATCAGCGACCTCGCCTGCGTCTTTTGGGAGGGGATATGATAGGATCTGACCCAACTCGAGGCCCAAGCATCGGGCCCAACATAAAAAGCCGATATGAAGCTCGGCCCAAACGAGTCCGGCCCAGCTCCGGAACCGATGGGAGGCGAGAAGATTCGGTCGTATCTCGAGAATCCTAATTAGAGGAGATATGATTCAAATCTATCTTAGAATAGATCTCGGATTCGAGATCTAGGTTATCATAATCGTGTATAAATAGAGGATAGA
The DNA here is from genome assembly GCA_036937905.1 of Salvia rosmarinus. Lineage (NCBI taxonomy): Eukaryota > Viridiplantae > Streptophyta > Magnoliopsida > Lamiales > Lamiaceae > Salvia > Salvia rosmarinus. Next base: position 11,962 of record JAODLM010000438.1, read on the forward strand.
TTAGAGCGGAAAGATCATCTACACTCTTTGTAATCACTCCTCGTATTATCAACACACAAACTCTCTCTCTATAGTGGACGTAGATCTTATTCATAGATCGAACCACGTAAATCTTTAGTGTTCTTGTGCGTTTAATTTCACTTACGAAAACAAGATCGATCGGTGGTTTTGTAATGAGTTATTTTATAAAATGGTTATTGAACAAAAATCACTATTATTTTTGTTCGATTTCGACATCATTTTTTAAAAGATATTATCATGTACATCCTTTCGTAGATGTGGATTTTATAATTTTCTTGATCTAAATGATATTTGATATTTTTCTTCAATGTAAATGATCTTAAGTAAATGATTTTTTTAATACAAATAATATTTTTATAACAAATAATACTTTTATCCAGTATACACCTAGTTTTTGTATTTTTAAAACATAACAATTAACAGATCATGTTCAAATAATAGCAATTAATACATTCACAATTTTCCGATCATTCATAGGAACGTGTCCACATGAAAATCGTCATTTACAAGGAGAATGCCGGTAGGGGTGAGTATTCGGGTATTTGGTGGGTATGGTCAAAAAATATCCGAATTAAAATAACCGAAATTTTAGAAATGATATCCGAACCAAACCGAAATAATTTCGGTTACCAAACCAAAATAACCGAAAATTATTTCGGATATTTCGGATAATTCGGATAAAACCGAGTTTTTGCCTTAATTCTGAATTTTAAACAAAAACATACAAAAAATATTCTAATACTCAACAAATAACTAATTTGCAATATTCATAAATAACATTGTCAAATGCTAAACAACTCATTACCAACAATCTTCACAAGTTCAAAGTTCAAAAAACATTACCAAATACGAACAATTCATAAAAATGCTACAATCTTCTCAAAACACCAAATTTAAAGTTCAAATTTAGGGCAACTATTTATTTTAATTATCATATTACTATATTATATATAAATATAAATTTCGGGTATCGGATATTCGGGTAAAAAAACTCATACCCGATCGAAAACCATACTAACAAAATATATTTGGTTATAATCGATTGTCGAAATAACCGATTACTCGAACCAAATTAGATATTTCGGTTTGGTTCGGTTCGATTATTCGGTTATTGGACATTTGCTCACCCCTAAATGCCGGACACGAGATGCATGGTGGAAAAAAAATTGAGATGCTTTAATTACTAAAAGCAAAATTTATATTTATTATTATTATTATTATTATTATTATTATTATTATATTCGCTACACTTAAAAGGTGATTTTGTCACTACAAAATAAGGTGAATGTATTGATTTTATTCTTATAAAAAGGTAAATATATTGATTTTAGTGCAGAAAGTTGCGCTATAAAAATGAGATGATCTTAGGCGCATCTGGATCCACCGTACATCCACCTCTAACTGGAGATTAGTAGAATCAAATTAAGAATAAATAAATCCTAATAACATATGAGTGAAGCTTATTAAATAGATGCACCGTGCATCCCAATGCACTCAAATTTTACCTAAAAAATATGATTAAGTATGAAATCCGTCCATTTTTACCCACTTTGTCAATTCTATCGATTCCTATTTTTAGAACTTACCATATCTACCAAATCTTTTCAATTTTAATCAATTATATCATCAGAGTTCATCTTTGACGACGGATGACTTGTTATTTCTTCAAACAATAAGGTGTTTACGTAGCAAAATAACATATCACCTTGACACATTAATGTCACGATTTAATCATCGGAGAAGAGCTTTGATGAATAAATATGGGAAATATTGAGATAAATTTAATAAGTTTTAAAGGTTGGAATAAAATCGATAAAATGAATAAAAGTTGGGATAAATTTCATAATTAACAAAAAAATACTTTGCGTAATAACGACTTTGAAATTTTCAATTATCTATTACTTTATATTTGTGTTTTTATTTCATACTAACATGCAAATTTTATAACAATAAATGGATTTTGTTTTTTTCTTTTTCAAATCAGGTCGGTAACGCCATTGTTGCAAAATAGTCACGGAAAAAATAATTTCATAGAGCTATCAAACGTCGGTAATATTCGGAACGGATACTTGTGAATGTGCGATTCACTTTTATAAGGTGTCCTGCCTGTCACGCCAAATGCAAATGTTTTGTGGAAACTCCCAATTTGTAATTAAAAGAATTTGTGTCATGTTACATAAGAACATCTCTAAGGTTATGAAGTCTGCATTATTATATATTATGTATCCTTAAATAATGTTAAAATAAATTATTTTATTAAATTTTATATTTTACTATCACAAAACGATCAATTTATCTCAGCAACATAAAACTAACAATATTACATAATAGTTGCAAAACATAAATTACATGATGTACTTTAAGGGTTTATGTTACTGTATTTTTAAATTTTAAATAATGTCTTTAATATTTTGTACATATTTATAATATTATCATATACAAAACATCTATTTAAGTATGTTAATAAGTGAAACTAAACATAGATCGATAATAACATTTAATACCATCAATATATTTTAAATGTACCAAAATAATTCTATAAATTAAACAAGATAATAATAATAATAATAATAATAATAATAATAATAATAATAATAATAATAGTAATAATAATAATAATGATAATGATAATAATAATAATAATAATAATGATAATAATAATAATAATAATAATAATAATAGTTGCAAAAAGAAGAGACAAAAGAAACAACAAAGCAAAAAAAGCTAGAGATATGAATAGTATCACTTTAAAATATAGAGTGACACTATTCATTTTTAATGTAAAATAAAATGAAATACACTCTATTGTACAGTGTCTTTGGTGATGCTCTAATAATAATAATAATAACAACAGTAGTAGTAGTTGCAAAAAAAAAAAAAAGACAAAAGAAACAACAAAGCAAAAAAAAGTTAGAGATATGAATAGTATCACTTTAAAATGTAGAGTGATACTATTCATTTCTTTAATGTAAAATAAAGTGAAATGTACTCTATTGCAGAGTGCCTTTGGTGATGTCAAACAATTTAAACTCCAAGTATAATGGTGTGTTTTGATAATTAATCAATTTTATACTATTTGATAACATTGGGTCTCGTATTATCATATAAGTGATAGATTCAATTCAAATAAATTATAATGGATCTGAATATGAATACTCTGGACTTTCTAGGATGAGCATGCCCTATTTATAAGTCTTTGATATCAAGATAATAGTATTTTCGAAATTAATAATAGCTTTTCATTGTTCATAATTAGAGTCAATTATTTTAAAAATCACCGAGTTTGATTGATTTAATTTGCGTGCAATACCCGAAAATGAGTGGTGAAGTTGAATGTACTAAACTCTTTCTTTTACAAAAGATTATTGGTTTAAGTTCCACCAATATACGAATTGTATTTTCATTTTATTTGACATTAAAAATAGGATAGTTATTGGATTAAATCTTAAATTATTTGGTTTGTCTCAAAAATATCCCGAACTTTCAATGATATCAATAAAATACTCAAACTATTAATATTGTATCAAAAATATATTTAATAACGTTTTTGAATGACAGAATGTTGATTGAGATTATCACGTGGTAAAAACAACGTTGTTTCCACCAAAATAATTTTTAAAGTTTATGATGGCTTTGTTTAATCATCTTTTTTTTGTAAACACAGACATATTTGATGTTTATTTTGTTTTGGTTATTACTTGATGTTCATTAGAAGATGAATTTGATGGGAAGACAGTAAACATGAATACAATGGTATGATGTAAATTTTTTTTTGGCAATTGTTTGTGGACATCCGATTGCATATGATATCTCTTATTTGTGTAGTTAAGATTGATGTCGATTTAATATTATATTATATTTTCTAATTGCATCCATCTTGTTGATGTAGGATTTTGATTATTTTGCCTACTTATTCAAAGTTTTATGAAGAGTCATTCTGAGAATCTCATAAGTCTGATCGATAACATGTCTTAAATTTTTTACTAAAGATGATATTAGTATTTTGAACTTTTGAGGTTATTTGATAGTATCATTTCTATTGGTAAAGAAATAATGCATCGAAGAAGAAGTTTAAGTCAAGACGAACAAAGGCGCAACCACGAAAGGCGAGAAGAGCAAGGAGATCAAGAAGGCGACCAAAGACAATTTGAGTAATACATATTGCTTAGTCAGTTTTTAGAAACACTAACCCGATTATTTCTTAGTCAGTTTTCAGATATATCTCTTCAGTGTCAAACCGATACTGATAGAGGGTTTCAAAATTATGTTGTGCTGCTGTATGCTTGTGATGACAGTTTAATAACAAGCAATATAAATGATGTTACCAAAAGTAAATAACATATTAAGTTTTACGTAGTTCGGAAAGATCGATTCCTACGCCCAAGGGATGATTGCTCGTCAATCCACTAACTTCGGATCGAGCCTTGTTTACGGCTACAAGAGTAAACCTAGATATTGAATTCAATTTATAGTATCCTTGCCCTGTACCACTAATGACGGATTAGTAGGGACTATCACTTGAAACAGTAATTATGAGACATGAAAGATAATTTACTACAGACATGTGAGACATATATCAAATAAACTAAGAAACTTCATGTCACGCCCAATTCCCGAGGAAGGCACGGATGCGGGGTGTGATTAGGGGTGAGGAGTTAAGCGGGGAAGAAGGGGATACATATAACATACATGAAGAAGATGTGACCATGAAATCGGGCAGCATCTCTCTATAACTAGGACATATCACGAAGGGAGGGTGCACAAACAATCCACCAAGCAGAATAATATCGATATCATAACTTGAAAACATGATCTCGGTTTATTATAAATGTCTGCAAGAAGGCAAATAGCATTACATCACGTCAACTAGACCGTCAACCATATAGCATGCTCATATCGAGACTCGCGTGAGAATAACATAACAAATCTTGTTCCCAATCGAAAGCAAATAAGGACAAGAATACATAATTATCGAGTGCGTATATAACACAACATCGCGAAGCATAGCATGAAGAACCATGACTCCACCCTCAGTCGCCCGCCCGACCCTCCTCCATACAGTGAAAAGATTTGAAAAGAGTTTGGGGTGAGTACTAGCGCACTCGGTGGGGTTTTATCATAAATCAAAAGAGTCGTGATGTCGTGTTGAGCACTTACCTTAGAAGGTTTTAAACGTAAATCCACTTCTAAGTAAGCAAAATAGATTTTCATTTTCGATACGATCCGTTATTCTGTTATTCCCATCATAGAACCATGAACCACGGCTCGGGCGTATCCCATGACCCATCACATGACATTCATTCGGCCGGAACATATCCGATCGGCCCGCGCTCGGGCGTATCCGGTGGCTAACTCGGTGTGGACTTGATTCAAATCCCGTGAACCATAACCACCTCATTACATTTCCGTGTGGACTTAGGGGTCTATCCCCGGCGGAACCATAACCACGTGTTGGGGTCTATCCCTTATGATCAATACTCAAGATGGTGATCAACCCGCGAATAGAGATCCGTGCACAACCATGATAGAACCATATCTTGGATCGAGAACGATAATAATTTCACAAAATATTTTCTGACGTACATGTTTTATTTTGAAATATCGGAGTAAATAACTCAAAATAAGCATATATAACCCAACACGAGCATTTAAAGCGTTAGCGGGAGGTATCTACGGATCCGATGACTTCACCGATCGCCTTTGGTAGGTGCACAGTAACAAGGCGGAACAACTTTTGGGGTCGCGTCCCACAAAGCAAAGCAACAACGTGATCAACGACGATCGTAGCAAAATTAGGGTTTCGACTTTCGAACCCATTTGGCACTCTCCGGGTTTCAAATCAACTCGATGCGAAGGAAATATATTCGAGGGCATCAAGACCAATAATAGGGTACTTTCAAAATATGCATGCATGCAAGTTGACTCAAATCTTAGCGGTGAAGAAGCTTCAAAATCGATGCTATCCTCGGATCTAGGATAAACCATCAAAATCGATGCATGAAAATGGAAACATAAGCAATATGCATAACGATCGAACATGGAATGACAAGCGGCGTTGAAAATGGATAACCGGGCATGTCTTCCTTTAGAAAACTCGAAGCAACGGAAAACATCCCGGCGTGCGCGAAAAAGTAAAGCGGAATCGGTACTTTAGTAAAATGCATAGCCGGAACTCAAAACCTAAAGGACCCGTAGCCAAAGGTGGCCGTCGGCCACCAAGCAATGCCAACAGCCCACGGCGGTAATGGGCGGCGGCGGTTTGGCGAAATAGCGACCTCCGACCGTTCCTCGCCCGTCCCTTTAGAATCGAGTTCTATGCTATCGATCTACTAAAGGCGGAATCAAAACAAGAAAAGGACAAAACAAAAGCGGGCTGCGGGGGTGGTTGATCGGCGGTGGTGGCTCGGCAGCGGCAATGATATGGCGCCGCCACGAGCCTCCCGACTCGATCCCACTCCTCCAGTGACTTCGCGGTACTGAGCTGCTCGGCTCTTCCAGTAAACACGGAGAGACGAAGGAAATGAGCGTTGAAAATGAAGGCCCTAGCCTCCTATTTATAGGAAAATTGTGGTGTTCATTTGCTCAATGCCACTTTTCTAAAACGCAAAAGCGACGCAACTTTTGCAAACGGACTCAAATTTAGCAAACTTGGTACCCATGGACACGAAATAAAATACGGACACAATGACTATAAACAAGATATGCTTTTAAAAGATCCATGAAAAGTTCGATTTTTCGATAACTTCCCGGTGCGAACGCTTCATGGGTGGTGAAAACTGCATACTTAGTGTCTATGAATTAGTCATAAGACACTCTTCACAACGCCCGAGGTTTCGTGACGGTCGCATCACCGAAACAAAAGTCAACCTTTGACCTTTTCTCGGCGTGCCATGCAAAGCGAGCTTAAAAGGCGGGTATTACATCCTCCTCCTTAGAAAAATTTCGTCTCGAAATTTCAATCACGTGGAGAAAACAACTCGGGTATTGAGCCACAGACTTGTCTTCCAACTCCACGTAGCTTCCTCCTCTCGTGGTGATTCCACAACACCTTTACCAACGGAATCGCTTGTTCCTCAACTCTTCACTTCGTTCCAAGATAGCCACCGCTTTCCTCGTAACTCGGATCTGACAAGAACCACTTGGTCATGCTTGATCACGTGTTTTGGGTCGAACACGCACTTCTCGGTGAGAAGCGTGAAACACGTCGTGAACATCTCCGATGCTGGGTGGCAAAGCTAACCTATAGGCAGCGGGCCTATCCTCTCAAGAACTTGAAGGTCCAGCGAACTCGGTCGTAACTTACCTCGCTTCCCAAAGCGAGCGACTCTCTCTCGTCGGGAAACGCTATGAAAACGCGATCTCCGATCATGGGCGAAGATCCAGACGGCGGCTTGTCGCATAGGACTCTCGCACATCTGCGCGCTTCCTTGATCCTTCGCAGTCGATCGATAACCTCGACCGTCGTTGAACCATCTCTGGTCCTAACATCTTCTCTCGCCCACTTCGTCCCAATAAAGTGGCGATCGACACTTCCTTCCGTCTAACGCTTCATAGGGAGCCATTCTATGGTGGCGATAACTATTGTTATAGGCAAACTCTACCAAAGGTAGTATCTCTTCCCAATGTCCTCTCTCGTCGGCCACGATCGCATGACATGTCTTCCAAGACACGAATCGTCCTTTCCGTCGACCGTCCGTTTGAGGATGGAATGCCGTACTAAGATTGACTTGGTCCCCACGGCTTCCTCGCAGACTCCTCCAAAACCTCGGCGTGAACCTCGGGTCACGCAGTCGACGTGTCGATACCGGTACACCATGTAACCGCACGATTTCTCGGACGTAAGTCGAGCAAGCTTATCCAACCCGTCGTCATCCGAATCGGTAAGAAATGGTGACCGTCGGTCTATCGGCGACAACCCATATAGCGGTGTTTCCTCTCACGACCTTTGGAAAACTCACCACAAAATCCATACCGATATGATCCCATTTCCATTACGGGATAGGTAGCGGTTGCAACAAACGACGGACGTTGGTGTACAGCTTTCACTTGTCGACAAACCAAACAACGTTCCACAAACGCTGGCTACATCCTTTTTCATCCCTTCCACCAAAAGTTCATTTTAAGGTCTCTGTACATTTTGGTGCTTCTGGATGAGTCAGATACGGTGCCTCATGAGCTTCACTCATGATTTTATCTCTCAATTCCTATTGAGTAGACACATAACCTTTCTCGGAATAGTAGCGCGTTGTCCTTTGCTTCCGTGAAACCTTGCTATCTTCTAGCTTGCTTTCAAACGCATCTTTCCAAGAACTCATCTCCTAGCGCACTCACGATGGCTTCTCATGACCCATCCTTCTTCTTGACGAGCGTAATCAAGCGCCCCCACGGCGACACGCTAGGTCGGATAAAACCTAGATCCAACAGCCCCGCTGAATCTGCGCTTTCGGTTCTTGCAATTCTTTGGGTGCTATTCTATATGGTGCCTTTGATCGTGCTTGCTCCCGGTTCCAAATCAATAGTGAATTCCACTTGTCTATCGGTGGTAAACACAGCAAGTCCTCGGGAAACACGTCAGGATATTCACACACCATCGGCTCCTCTTGAATCTGTTTGCGCTGTTCATCGTGCTCGTCAAACTTACCAAGAAAGTTTGACATGCTTCCTTCCGATCATCCTCAACGCCTTGGTCTTTGAGATCATTAGCCGCACGCAAACACCATCCTTATGCCGTGGAAACAAACTTCCACTCCTTCGGCCGCTCGAAAAGCAACTTCTCTCGAGACAACGTATAGTTGCCATGTGCTTTTCCAACCAATCCATGTTAAAGATGACATGAAATCTTCCATTCGATGACATGCAAATGACAAAGACCTTCAACTCACGATTTCTACTTCTCGGTTACGGCAAATCTCTTTTGCCTTTAGCACTTCACGGCGGGATCTAATTTGTGGTACTGTGATTCCTGGGTACCAAACCCAACCTCTCACACGCGATTCTCGAAACGAAAGAATGTGAGGCTCTCAGATCAAACAAAGCGCGGGTATATCCCTCATATGGATTATACCGCAAGATTTCCGGGAGCTTGCTTGCACTGCTGGCGATTCAGCGTACACCTTGCTAACTGCGGTGGCCTTTGGTTTGTTGGCTAGGGTGACCTCCGCCCGTTGTTTGTCCTCCGTGAGCATGATTACGCCTCTGCGGAGCTGGATCTTTGCCTATTGGCGGTGCACCGCTGGCCCTCCTAACGGACAATCTCGGCGTAATGTCCGGACTTCTTACAACGATAGCACTCGGTGCTACCTTGCTTGCATTCGCGAAATGATTCCTTTGGCATTTCGCGGCAAGGTTTTCCACACCGCCGCATGGGTTGGAAATTCCTTCCCAAAGGTTGCCTTTCTCTTGAATGCCTTGATTCCTTGGAATCATGGACGCTTCTGGTTCCTTGGAACACTTGATTGCCTTTCCTCGATCTTCCCATTTCCTCTTACCTCTTCCTCCGCGGATGGCTGTCAAGGTGGCATCGTTCTTTCTGAGGTAACATTGACTCAATGTTTAATGCCGGTTCGAGGATCGCGATACGTCGGATCTCCCCGATCGACGAGCGAAATTCGATCTACGGTGAGTCCTCTCTCGAACTCGCTCGCCTGGCAGCTTCGGTGCCGACCAGTGCGTAGCATAACGTGACGAGCGATTGAGCGGCGATCATACCGGTGACCGTCTTCTTCTCGACGAAGATTCCGAACTCGTTTGCCTTCTGCTGTAAACGCTGTGCACGCATTTTCCATGAGTTCTTCCTCGAAATCTTCCCACGATACCTTGCCCACCGCCACGGTGTTGGGTCCTTCTCACGATTCCCACCTAAATCAGCCTCGTCGGTTGGCGAAAGATCGCGCAATTCAGCTTTTCTCGCTTCTTCGCACCGATGTATTCAAGATCCTTCGGTGGATCGTATCCGTTCTCGGCGTCGATCGGTTCGCGAGACCGTCGAACGTAGGGATTACGCCTCGAAAACTCTCGATCGCATGTGCGGCTGAACCAAAGGTGATTCTGGGCTTCTTCCACGTTATTGTTCTCCGATTCCTTGTTCTCGGCATTACGCATCGACGTTTAAAACATTAAAACGCTTTGCGCATAGATAACCGGGTATCATCGCATAACATATATCATCACCCATATCACATATCATCACATATATCACATATCACGCACGATCACATATAATCATGCAATCCTGTCAACATAACATCGTTATGCATTTCACATAACATTATCATCACACATCACATAGATCATATATCATCATGGCATAGCTCATATCACATATAAGCATCAAAACATAAACATCCTGTCATAGACAGCGTTAGTATCAGTAATATTCAGTGTCCATGAAGGACTGTCAAAATACAAGATCAAGGTATGTCAGTCAAAAAGGTCAGATATGAGCAAAAGAATCGACTCGGTCCATTGTCAAAGATGTCGCTCGTCCATGCTTCTAGAGACTCACGATCGCCACTGTACACACCGACTACCTAGATCCTCGCCCTCCATATCCATCCACTATTCCCATTCGTCCAGTGGTTCCATTCGCTCTCCTCATCTTCCTTTCCTTCCAATCAGGGCTTGAATTCGGGCTGCCGCTTCAGAAAAGCGATCCTGCATGGAAGCAAGCCTCTCTTGGGTATGATCCCATCCAAGCTGTGCTCTGATCGCCTGAGTATCAGGTGAAAGCTGTGCCTGAGTCCCTGTCTCTGGCGCTTGCCCTTCCTCAATGTGCCCGACCTCATCAGAGTCATCGGCTATCTGGATCACCGGGTCCTCCGAATCCTCACTATCCTCCTCGTTCTCATCTGGGTCCTCCTCTTCCTCGTAGTCGCCCCCTGGATGCCACTGACGCAGTTCGGTGGCATGAAGATCCTGATCCTGGGCTTCTTCCCTGCTACTGTCGGACGGACAATATCTCTCGTCCTGGAAGTTCCTGCCTCAAAGTCATTCCGGGTCCTCCGGAAGGTAAGGATCGTCGATGGAGGTGTAGTGGTGGTGTATCTTGATCTGTGATGATCGTCGAGCGATGGTCGCCTCCCAAAGGCTCTTCGGGAACATCATCCCTATCATCAATCTGGATCGGTCCTCGAACATGCCTTGCTATCACATCCTCCTCAGATGGTATACCTCGATGATCGGTCCACTGTCTCCATACTCGAGCAGCGAACTCAGTGAAATCCAAGGTGAGGTGCCTCGTGATAGGATCCCGTCTGAACAACACATATCCTTGCTTTCTCGCCCATGGTTGCCAACCTGTTGGTAGCCTCTCGGTCATCCGATAGTAGGCCTCGTATTCTGACACTTTCCCACTGTCTCGAACCTTTCTCCATAACCCAACAAATCTTCCCAGAAATACTCCCAATGGCTCATGAATATTCGGCACATTCCACGAATTTACGGATATGCTCATCCATTCTCGTGAGATCTCAACCAACGTGTATGCGGGCCATGAATATCCATAAACCTACATGTTAGTTCACCACAAAACAACAACAAATATTCACGTTTCCTTTTTCTGTCCCAGTCATCTGGGTAATCATGTTTCATACACATGTTCATTTCAACACATATCAATATCAGGATCGATATAATCACGTAAGCAAATACAGGATTCACTTACAAGCACTCGTTTATCAAAATAAACAAGATTTTCAATCAACAATACATTGCTATGTAAACACATAGACTTACATCAACCATACGTGATCACATTAATCACATCATATCATATAAACGATTTTCACATCACAGCCACACAGGCCCTTTGTTCCATCAACAATCACTTCCACATCCACATCACCATCCAACCACATCTCATCCATATCACGTTTACATCACGTAAACTCTTACCAGGCCAAAACACATGAAACCAAGATCATATCAAGCATCACGTAGCCACATAAAGCATCGAAGAATAAACACATACCTCATCCCCTTTTAAAGGAGGTGGGTGACGGTGGTGAGGGTAGTCAGACCGATGAGCAGTTTAGAAGAACAAGTTCTAAACACTCAATTTCAAGAACATGCATGATATAAAGCAAACGAACTGCTTTGATATCAAATAACAAAGCTAGAGGTCAAAGCCAAGAACCATTGCTTCGATACCAAGTCGGTATCGATAACTGAGATACCCAATGCCGTGAAAACCGCTACGATGACATTGTCGTCACGCCCAATTCGAGGGAAGGCACGGATGCGGGGTGTGATTAGGGGTGGGGTTAAGCGGGGAAGGGGATACATATAATATACATGATAAGAAGATGTGACCATGAAATGGGCAAGATCTCCTCTATAACTAGGACATATCCGAAGGGAGGTGCACAAACAATCCACCACTGAATAATATCGATATCATAACTTCAAAACATGATCTCGGTTTATTATAAGTAATGCAAGAAGGCAAAATAGCATTACATCCTCGTCAACTAGACCGTCAACCATATAGCATGCTCATATCGAGACTCACGTGAGAATAACATAACAAATCTTGTTCCCAATCGGAAAGCAAATAAGGGACAAGAATACATAATTATCGAGTGCGATATAACACAACATCGCGGAAGCATAGACGAAGAACCGCAGCTCTCCACCGCCGTCAGCCGTCGGCCAAATTCTCCTCCATCCGTGAAAAGATTTGAAAAGAGTTTGGGGTGAGTACTAGCGCACTCGGTGGGTTTTATCATAAATCAAAGAGTCATGATGCGTGTTGAGCACTTACCTTAGAAGGTTTTAAAACGTAAACCACTTCTAAGTAAGCAAAATAGATTTTTCATTTTTCGATACCGATCCGTTATTATCATATTCCCATCATAGAACCATGAACCACGGCTCGAACGTATCCCGCCACCCATCACATGACATTCATTCGCCGGAACATATCCGATCGCTACCACGCTCGGAACGTATCCAGTAGGCTAACTCGGTGTGGACTTGGGTCAAATCCCCATCGTAACCATAACCACCTCATTACCTTTTCCGTGTGGACTTAGGGTCTATCCCTTCGTAACCATAACCACGTGTTGGGGTCTATCCCTTATGATCAATACTCAAGATGGTGATCAACCCACCGAATAGAGATCCGCACAACCATGATAGAACCATATCTTCGATCGAGCGATAATAATTTCACAAAAACATTTTACGGCGTACATGTTTTATTTTGAAATATCGAGTAAATAACTCAAAATAAGCATATATAACCCAACCCGAGCAGATTTAAAACGTTAACGGGAGGTATCTACGGATCCGATGACTTCACCGATCGACCGGTAGGTACCGTAACAAGACGGAACAACTTTTGGGGTCACATCCCACAAAGCAAAGCAACAACGTGATCCAAACGACGATCGTAGCAAAATTAGGGTTTTCGACTTTCAACCCACATTTGGCACTCTCGGGTTTTAAATCAACTCGATGCGTAAGGAAATATATTCGTGGCATCAAGACCAATAATAGGGTACTTTCAAAATATGCATGCATGCAAGTCGACTCAAATCTTAGCAAACAAGAAGCTTCAAAATCGATGCCTATCCTCGGATCTAGGATAAACCATCCAAAATCGATGCATGAAAATGGAAACATAAGCAATATGCATAACGGCGAACATGGAATGAAAACGGCGTTGAAAATGGATAACGGGCATGTCTTCCTTTAGAAAACTCAAGCAACGGAAAACATCCCGACATGCGTAAACGCGAAAAAGTAAAACGGAATCGGTACTTTAGTAAAATGCATAGCCGGAACTCAAAACCTAAAGGACCCGTAGCCAAGGTGGCCCGTCGGCCACCAACGGCGACAGCAACTCTACCCATGGCGGTAATGGGCGGCGGCGGTTTGGCCGAAATAGCGACCTCCGGCGTTTCTCGCCCGTCCCTTTAATCCCGAGTTCTATGCTATACGATCTACTAAAAGGCGGAATCAAAACAAGAAAAGGACAAAAACAGAAAAACGGGCTGCGGGTGTGGTTGATCGGCGGTGGTGGCTCGGCAAAGGCATGAATGGCGCGCCGGCCGAGCCTCCCGCTCGATCCCCACTCCTCCAGGCTGACAGCAGCATGCACTGAGCTGCTCGGCTCTTCCGTAAACACGGAGAGGCGAAGGAAATGAGCGTTGAAAATGAAGGCCCTAGCCTCCTATTTATAGGAAAATTGTGGGTGTTCTTGCATGTAAGTAGCTCTTTTTCAAAACGCAAAAGCGACGCAACTTTTGCAAACGGACTCAAATTTAGCAAACTTGGTACCCATGGACACGAAATAAAATACGGACACAATGACTATAAACAAGATATGCTTTTAAAGATCCATGAAAAGTCCGGTTTTCGATAACTTCCTGAGTGCCAAACCTTCATGGGTGGTCGAAAACTCTGATACTTAGTGTCTATGAATTCGTCATAAGACACTCTTCACAACGCTCGAGGTTTCGTGGACGGTCGATCACGAAACAAAAAGTCAACCTTTTGACCTTTCTTGAAAAACGTGCCATGCAAAATGTAGCTTAAAAGACGGGTATTACACTTCAAACCATTAGATACAAGACACACATAACAAAAGGGTTCAACTGATCAAGGTATTTAATCACGACTTCAAAACATAACTTAGTGTTCTATTGCATGAAAAACATGTGAATACACATATGACGATGTGTAGTCGAGGTTCTACTTATCGACAAAAAAAGGGTACCAACTTCTCAACACACCTCCATCCATCATCCGCTCAACCCGCACATTTAAAACAAACATGCGGTCGAGTACAAGAATGCACTCAGTGAACTCATGCCAAAATATTTTATCATCTTTAAATTACACTGCCCCATCACAGTAAGACACAAGGGTTTTATTTGGAAAGGTCTTGTACTTACGAAATATTTTCATCATTTCATAAACATTGTCTGGCCAGACATATTTCCTTTGTATGTATGATCCATATCATTTCCTTTCCTCATGATATTACCATTAACGCCGTAGAAGTAAGCCTCCTTCTACGTCGCTGTGACCGACCGAGAAATATCTTTTCAACTACAGTCACCCTTATGTGTACACGTTAACCCTAGCTGTGAACTTACCCTCCCATGGGATCCGAATTCGATTTTCATTCATAAGTTGGTAGTAACCAACAACATTCATAAACATTCATGGATAGGATACATACATAAAAACATAAACATTTGGGGGGGTAATTAAATAAAACATTTCATCATCATTTCTTGCAAACAAAGCATAAGTAAATAAATCATTTGATAAGCATTTTATCTTTGAGAAGTATAGTAAAGCCCACTGGATTGTAGATTTTCTCAAACGATTTCTTCCCACGCTTGATCGATCACGTCCCGGCCCCACCTTTACGTAAAAACTAATTTAGTACGTCGGTCACGCTTTTTCAAGAACGTCAAAGTCTAATAAGCTTTGATAACTTTCTATAATAATACTTTGCACCTTGTTTAGTATGAATTTGTGCTTATTCTTGGTATTGTTTTACATGTCATTTTCATTAGTTTATCCTATTTATGTCGTTGGTTCGATTATTATTTATCAATTTGGACTTACTTGGTTTGTTTCGATGTTTTGTAGTAAAACGACATTAAAAAGGATGAAATGAATCTACCAAGGATCAAGTATAATGAAAAGCATCTTGACAGGAGTTCGTAGATGAAAATCGTGCGTAAATAGGAATTCAGACGAGCGAGGAGAAGCGGCCAAATCGTCAAAGTCGCGCATGGACACCCGACGACGGACGAGTTCTGCGCCAAGATCGCCAAAGACCTTCGCCTGTGCGTGCCCAGCGGGCGCTGAGTTCAGCGCGTTCACCATTTTACTTGCGATTCGGCGCAAGAACGCCGCTCCCCAGCGCACCGCGCTTCGCCCTGCAGCCCGCCGCCACCTCCACGCGCCTCGCGCGTGATCGCAAGACACCGTCGCCGCTCGCGGCGTCCGCGCGGCATTCCGCTCCCGCCCTCTCCGTTGGCGGACGGAGACCAGCGCCTTCCACCTGGCTTCGCTCGTGCGAGTGCCCGCCACTCCCGCGCGCCTCCCGGGCTGCCGTGCGGCGCCCGCTCAAACGCCGCGCTTTCCGCTGGCGCCACTCCGTGCGGCGCTTCTTTCAAGCCGACCTCGGCGCGGCGTTGCGACCACCGTGCCCGCTTCTCCCGCTGGCCAAGGCCCAACCGGGCGCTGGCTTTCAAAACGCTCAGCCCATTTGTCCTGCGCGCTCGCCTTCATCCGGCGTTCGTTTGTGAGGCGGTGAGTTTTCTGAGCCGGCTCTCACCTTGAACCGGTGCTCATCCTCATTTATTATATATACGCACGTTAGGTCAGATTTTTGGCTCTCTCTCTCAGTCCTCAGTTCTTCAGTCTTTTTCGCGGTGCCTCTCGCCATTTCTCTTTAGCCGCGGCGATATCAATTTTCCGGGAGCTACAACCGATCGACACACAGATAAATCTTAGTTTAATTCATGTTCTCATTTTCATTATTCAATATTGTATTTATCAATCTATGCTGGATTTATCGGCTTTATCGTAATCACTTTCATAGTGTTAATGCTTTATGAATATTATTGAATTCAATTCCATAGTGATGATGGATTGTGTTCATGTTCCTTGATTTACATTGCTTAATGATTTCACGCTTTCGATTAATTCTCGTCTTGTTGATTGATTGATGATTATGATTTATTTGCAATTGGATTGATTAGGGCTTCGACAAACCCTAAGAATAGGATTGCTCCCGCTTTTGTTTATCGCTTTCGATTTATTGCTTTCATAGTTCAACTAGGATTGACAACCCCGGTTTAGATTTATTGCTTTATTTGTTTAGCTCGGGATTGACAAACCATTGCTTAGGATTGCTGTTTATTTTCCGTATGTTTCAAACCCTCGTTGGTATTAGAATGTTTAGGTTTTAATCGCTTTGTGTGCGACACGAACAATAGCCTGTTAAGTTTTCTTTGAGGGCGACTTGGGTTAACTTATCACGCTACAATTACTTCGTACGATTGCGAGTGAATTTGAGTGTGTTTTTAGCTCGATCACACCTTTTCAACTAAATTAGTACATCTTTTGATCGAATATCTTAACTAATAGCTTCTCGTGCTTGATAGAGATGAAATATGATTCTGACCTCATTTTAATCATTTAGGTTAAACGTCGAACTTATACTAACATCTTTCGATAAAATGATTTCAATTATGAAATCGTTTCTCACAAAAGAGATATTCTTATAATTTTAATACGTTTTACACTTATTAGTGTATTTATTCAACGTATACCACTAACGTATTTCATACGTTTAGACTTAAGTCAACGTTTTTTACTTTTCTTAACATATATTTCTAATTACTCACATATATATTAATAAATTTTTATATAAATCGATTTCTAATCATATCCTCATAAGTCTCGATTTTTCACGTTAATCAACAATCATGATCAATATTTTACCTAAGTATGACCTAACTTGTACATTACATAACATTTTTCACATCTTACGTCATTTAACACAACGTTTCGCCGTAAACATAGTATTCTATGTTTCTAAAATTCCATAAATTCTTAGTAGGTCTAAAATATATTCTAAGCACATAATATATGATCTTACTTGATGAAATGAATTTAATACTCTAAATCCTATAACATAGTGTTCGGCCCTTTTGAATAATTTCCAAAACTTTTTCCAAAAATTTCCATAATTTCACATAACACATTATATTAACATAGGATCATTAATATGTAATAACATTAGCTATAGAAAAATTGAACATCATATTTCTATACTATATAGCTCTCAATTTTTTTGAAAAAACCCTCAAATATTTTTCTAAAATTCCAATAAAATCACACAACACATAATCATCATCATATATCACTAACGTAACATAATATTCAACAATTACAATTCATACTTC
The DNA here is from genome assembly GCA_036937905.1 of Salvia rosmarinus. Taxonomy (NCBI): domain Eukaryota; kingdom Viridiplantae; phylum Streptophyta; class Magnoliopsida; order Lamiales; family Lamiaceae; genus Salvia; species Salvia rosmarinus. Next base: position 29,919 of record JAODLM010000438.1, read on the forward strand.
AATATACCAATTACTAGTGATTCTAAAAATTTCGATATATGAACAAACTATTTTCTAAAAATCTAATAAATTCATGTAACACTTCATTAAGGCTCTATATCGATAATATGCTATAATATCACTTAAGCATGAATCATACATCAACATATTCACCCCAACAGGTTTCGGTAATTTCATATAATACATATGCTTTCCAAAATTCTAAATAAATTACTATAAGCTCAATTACTACCATATATCATTAATCCATCAACATATAATTATTATAAGTTTTCGGTCATTACATAAAATTTCATAGCATGCTTAACTTTGTAATTAATCATAATATATAAATCATATACATCATAATAAACATTTTTAATAAACAACAAAACATTATAATAACATTTCTCATTTTTTTTATCATTAATCAACATAAGCATATCATAAGATCAAACAGTTGAAAATCGAAAATCTTAACGTATATGAAAAGCTCGTTCGATTCCTAACCTTTTAATCGGCGTCGATTTTTACGGCAAAGGATTTTACTACCTAAGATTTAGGAAATAAAATGAAGAACACCCTCTGTTTTTTTTTCTTGCTCACGGTAATAAGAGAGAAAAAGAGATGATGTTATGATTTTATTATCCTATCACTTAATACTAAAGCTAAAGGAATAAAAGATTTAATACACAATTTCCTCTCCTATCCCCTTCGGTCACACATACAACATTTCAAGACAAATATTTGTGACTCACCACTACTTTAATACATCATCTTATGACCTAGTTAATACCCATCACCATCATAAATTAAAGAAGAAAAAATCTTTCACCTTTTATTTAGTAAATGCATCGGCCACCTCAAATGCACAAAGGATGATTTTTAGTTTTTTTGTCTTATACTAATATACAAAGATCATACACATTAACACATGCATGCAATCACAATCAAAGAGTTTCAACTTTTCTTCCTACCTCGATTGTCGACATTCTCGGCCATTACAAAGCACAAAACACTTCCCACTTGATCCTCTCATTAATTATCTTGTTTTATGCATAAAATATCCTACTATTATATTTACTATACAACATGACGAAAAGATAGCAAATTTTATTCATTTCTACATATTCTGACTACATTTTGGTACTTATTTAGTGTAGGTACCACACATTTTATTTTCTTGCAATTAATAGCTATATAAAATAATATAAGTCTTAGATGATAAATTAAATCATAGGAAAAATAATTAAAAGTATTCCATGTCACAAACCCTAATTTTGAAACCACAATTTTGAAAATTAGCTCACTATTCAATCTTTATTCCTTAATTCTCTAGCATTATTTTAAATGATAAATAATGCTCTTATTACATAAAATAATCATAGAAATTTAAATATTATAATTCCACAATCGTTAGACTAAGTTTTCAAACGTCTCTAAACATTGGCGTTGAACGCCTCAAAGCGTTAATAACGAATCATCTCAAAATGTTCATAATAAGGTCGTAATCACGTTATTAATTCATTTCATTAATAAGGAAATTTAATTCTAAGCTTCGTCACTTAGAAAAATAACATAATATTAACTATTGATATACAATCGACGTTAGAATAATACTTTCGAATGAATAATATAAACTATATTCCTTAATTCACTAATCATTAGTGAATATGATATAAAATTCATTATATCATAGATAGTCGAAATCAATATTCGATAAGTTACTAAATCAATTATCGAAATGAAACCCTAATTCTCGATCTTTATTATCGTAATTAAGCTTTAAAACTTAAGAATATTACAATCCTGCATCACTTGGCATTTCTCCTATGCTTGCGAGTGTTAGAAAATCTTTAACTGCTTACAGGTGCAGTCGACGTAAACCTCTAGCTTGCGGGTGTCAGATAACCAAGTTTTCAGCAACAGACACTTCATTGCTTATTTGCCCAAGCTTGTACACAAACTTTTTGGGGGTTTTGTTGAGAAGTTTCGAACTAAGACTTTAAGTTGACACAGACGTCAAACTCAGTATGTCTAGGCTTAAGATAAACAAGATGGATATCCTAGACTTAAGGAAATGTATACTGAAACCTCGAGTTGATAAGCTTATGTGAGCTCTTGAGATTTACTGATAGCACTATGAACTTCATTATTCAAAATCGTTGTTTGATAGACTTGATCTTTGAGCTTGAATACGTTTGACAATTCAATTACCACGTTTGGTAACCTTCAAAGTTTGAATTATGCGCATACTTATAGAGATGAATAAGAATAGAGCCGTTGGAGGGGCCACCATTCAAATCCTTCTATTTTATCATTTGAATTATTCTCGTTGAGAATCCTCGTGCGTCATTGTCAAGGTGCGCATCATCATACACCGTAGCTATACAACTCGAAAATGTATTATGTCATGCGAGATCTTTGCGATCGCTACCATACGTGTCGAGTTAAACACTCGATGCTCGATTTCTTATGTGTTTCTTTAGTTGAGTTGACTATGTGTTTTATCGACAAATTGACTTCAAGATGGGCGGTCGAGATTGCCCGTCTTTCATCGACAAGCTAGACTCTCGTCTTTTGTCAAATTTGAAAACTGAGTTAGTTTGATGCTTTTAGCTCGACGTAGATATAATCATCTTTGACCTTTCATCCATCACCTTTGACTTGGATGCGATCGACAACCTCTAGCTTCTGGTGCTAGACAATGAAGCTTTCGAGAATCGATACTTTGTTGCTTACTTGCCCAAACTTCTACACAAACTTTTGAGGGTTTTGTAGAGGGGGTTTCCAACTAAGATTCTAAGTTGACACAAGCGTCAAACTCAGTATATCTATGCTTATGATATACAAGATGTTTATCCTAGATTTAATGAAGTGTATATTGAAATCTCGGTGATAAGTATATGTGAGCTCTTGAGATTTACTAATAGCATTGTTAACTTCCTTCTTCGAATTGTTGTTTGAAGGTTTTTGAGCTTTGAATGCTTTTGATACTTTGATTGTGCAGCGTTTCGATTACCTTCAAAGGTTGGATGCACGTATTTATAGAGAAGATGATGAATAATGCCGTTGGAGGGAGCACCAATCATATTCTTCTATTTGTTATTTAAATTCTTCTATTTGAGAATCCTAAATGCGTTACTATCGGGATCTCAGATCATCGTACCTGTAGCTCTGTAACTATGAAATGGTGTTTTGACATGTCATGGTCTTCTACAGATATGCTACCACACGTGACAAGTTAAATACTTAAGGCTTAAAATATTTCATGTTTCTTCAGTTGAGTTGACACCGTGTTTTATCAGTGCATTGACTTGAGTTAGGTCGATCGAGGCGCTCCGTCTTTCATCAACAGGCTGGACTCTCGTCTTTTGTTAGTTTGGAAACCCGAGTCGTTAGATGCTTTCGACTTGATGTAAAATAGTTAGTTTTGACTTTTCATCGATGACTTTGACTTAACCCGCTAGCTTTGACTACTGTCGGTGAGCTTTGACTATTGATCGAAACTTTCACTTCTAGTAGTTAGTTGCTTGGTATGTGATTAGTCGTATCCGAGACTCCATCTCTTTCGACATTGAGTCTCGGTCCCAATCTTGATCTTAGGCGTCGGTCTTTAGTCTTTAACTTTACTCTAGTAGCTATGTGCATCAACATCGCTATACTTTAGTTCTTCAGACATCAATTGGCCTTCCATCGGTCTTGAAGACGTGATCCTTTAGTCGAGCTTCTATCGGTTTGCGATACCAATACTTATCGGTATGGTGGCTTCAAGTCTACTTGAACTCCTTCGGTCTTGGGCTATCAAGCTGGTTATTCTCCATTGAAACATGTACAAAACGGCTAACTCTAAAACAAGTCGGTGGTATTAGTTATAATAGCAAGGCGATCATCAAGGTTTTGGGATCTAATCAACACACGTTAAGATAGACTTATTCGAGCGAAGAGATATTTATAAGTCGAACTAAGTACACCGAGGTCGATAAGCAAATTCGGAGTTCAAACAAGCAAAGTCCGTGAAGATTCGGCGAATAGAAACTTGAAGGTTGACCCGGATATTAAAGGTAATCCGATGAACCATACCAAATATCGAGGAATCATTGGATCGCTACTCTACCTTCGCCGTGAGACCAAACATATTATCGTGGTAGGGTATATGCAAGATATCAAGTTGATCGAGAGGCTCACTGAAGCGCATCGATTTCTTGGTTTTCAAGAAACGGACATCGATCTAGCGTCCACCGAAGCTGCGTACATGACTCTTTGGAAGATGTTGTTCTCAAATTCTGGTGAAGCAAAACACGAGAGATTATTAAATCACAACGAGTGAAGTACTCATCTATCGCGAAGCTCGGTGACATAGCAATCACTCTAAACCCAATCCTACATACCAAATGCAAGCACATAGATGTCCGACATCATTTCATCTAAGATCACGTCAAAAAGAATGACATCATTATTGAAAAAATTCATACTGATGCTCAACATGTTGACATACTAACGAAGTCGCTTGCTGAAGACAGACTCGGCATATTGTGTAAAAAGCTAGGACTGACGCTAATAAGTGCCAAACTGACGAACATAATTGGCAAATATCATTTAACCAACTATCAGTAATATAGGTTTAAGAGGAAACCCATAATGATAGGCAAAACTGATCAGTCAAACTGATAAGTTTTAACTAAGGTCAAAACTGACAGATAGCAAATTGGTAACACAAACTGGTGATTAAAGCTGGTAAACCAGACTGATAAAAACTAGTTATAAAAAATTCATCATGATATAGTTAGAGGATTTTTATTTCTAAAATTCATCAAATTATATATATATATATATAAATTATAAAATAAAAACTAGAAACGATTAAAATAGAATTATGAAAATTACACTTTGTTTAGAACCAAGCTGGAATATAATTTTAAATTTCTTTGGTAATTATAGTTTAAAATATGATTTACCTCGGATAATAATAAACCCAAAAGAAACAAATTCTAAAGATTTCTTATTAGGACTAAATTTTATTACTAGTTTAAATGGTAATCTAACCATAGCAAAAAACTTTATTACCTTAAGTAAACAAGTTTATAGTTTTCCAACACATAGATATACACATACATCAGAGTTTGCCCGAAAGCGTGGTGGACTAGGAGAATTAGATTTTTTAAAACAAATACAAAATAATTTCATTGAAAATGAAGCTATAAAATTATTCTCACAATTTATTTCACAAGAATTAGAAAAAGGGCATGATATTACAACAAGTAAAAATTATCCCATCATATTAAAATTAGAAAAATTAAGATTAATAGGAGAAGATATTACAAAGGTAAAAATAAATTATGTTTCTAAAATAAAATAAAGTTACTTGAAATTACAATTAGAACAAAGAATGCAGAATACAGTGCAAAAGATGTAGAAGAATTCAAAAAACAAATTAATGAAATGCTGAAACAATGATTAATTAGACATTTAGAAAGTCATCATAGATCTCTGACTTTTATAGTTAGAAATCATTCGAAATAAAGAGGAAAACCTAGGATAATATCAATTATAAAAGATTAAATGATAGCTGTGAAGATGATGGTTACAATATACCAAATAAAGAAACTTTGATAGCACTTATACAAAATAAAATATATTTAGTAAATCGATTTAAAAGTGGATATAATCGGTTAAAATTAGAAGAATGGTTTAAACCATCGATCGCTTTTACTTGTCCGAAGGACCATCTCAATGGAATGTATTAAGTTTTGGGTTAAAAAATGTGTTTGCTATCTTTCAAAGATTTATGGATAGTATATTTTTAAAATATAAATTTTGTCTAGTATATATTGATGATATTCTTGTAGTAAGTAATAATTTAAAAGAACATGAAGAACATTTAAATATTATATTTAAGGAAATTGAAAAGAATGGTATAGTAATCGAGAAAAGGAAAATGAAATTATTTAAAAGAAAATTTTCGTTTTAAGATCGAGAAATTGAAATGGAAAAATAGAATTACAACCCCATATTGCAACTAAAATTTTAAATTTCGAATAAATTAACAAATTTAAAACAAATACAATCATTTTTAGGACTAGTAAATTATGCTAGAAAGTTTGTTTCAAATCTTAGTAAATTAGTTGGTCCGTCATATAGTAAAACTACTAAAATGGTCAACGACATTTTAATATAGAAGATGAAAAACTTATTAGAAAATTAAAATGAAATAAAGAATATTAAACCTTTAGATACCTACAAGTGATAGTTATATAATTATTGATGTGATGGATGTAAAGAAGGATGCGGAGAAAGATTAATTTGTAAACCCCATAAATTTAGTCAAAAATTAAAGAAAGAATAGCCGCTTTACGTAGTGAAACTTTAATAAAGCGGGTTTCAATTGGACATCTTTAGATTATGAAATACATACATTAATAAATTCATTAGAAAAATTTAAAATATGGTTAAAATGAGTTCCTTTGAAGGACAGATTGTGAAGCTATTGTAAAATTTATTAATAATGCTAATAGTAAAAAGTTAATAAGATAAGATGGATAAATTTACAACAAATAATTCAAGGAAATAATTATAGAGTAAAATTTGAACATATAAAAGTTAAAGATAATAATATTGCTGACCTACTAGAAAGATAAATCGTCTTTTAATGGATAGAAAAATTATAAAGCCTTCAAAAGGAAAAGAGAAAATTACACAGTCCGAAGTCTCTAAGACACGAAGGGAAGAAAAACTATACAGTTCAGGTTCTGAGAGAAATTATCCAATGGATATTTCTTCAGACGAGGAAAGCAAAAGTGTTATAGAGTTCTCCAAAATAAGAGAAATCAAAGATTACAAAGATGAAGTTCAATATGGAACGGTAACTTTACAAAAATGCCCAAATCCTGCTATGCAGTTTAGAGCAATTACAAAGGTTACACATAGACAACAGGTTATCCTTGATAATCTATGACATATTCAGACATTGCCAAAAGCTACAGCTTTTAAAGTCCAAGTTTTAAATGCCCTGGCATTTTACTTTTCTGAACAAATAAAAAACCAGAGCAACCTCAAAAGAAGTTTACACATTATGTTATTTTAAGAGGAACAAAAATTGGATTTTTTCATAACTTTAGTACTGTTCGAAAATATATTAATTGTCATAAACCTCTTTGGAAAGGTTATTACAGTTTTTCAGAAGCATTATCAAATGCTAGAGAATCCTTTGGTTTACATGAATTATTATTGAACCAGAGAAAGTCAAAAGTTTTGCTCAGATTGCACAAGAAAATCCAAGTGGTGTGATTCAACATCAGTCATCTTTGCTAAAAAATTATGAATCACAACTTGTGGATTTTCAAAAGAAAACTTCTGATCTAAACAATCAATTAAAAAGTTTAAAAAATGATTGTAATTTCAAAGATCAGACGATCTCGGTCATGGAATCAACTATTACAAAGTTGAATCAAAAAATTGATTTTTGAAAAACAAAACCCAGTATGTTCCAACTCTAAGAAATTTTGAAAATTTTAAAACCAAAATTCTTGATATTCCTTGGAGATAGACAATGGAACCAATCCTGGAGATTGTTCCTGACCTTGAAGAGATTATTTCTACAAAGGTTTTACAGGGATTCCCTCAAATCCTTGTTAGTTTACAAAAGAAACTTGTTGAAATTTATTTCAATGAGTTAAAATACAAAGGCATAAAAATTATAAAGAGGCCTGATGTTTATAAATTTATACAGAAAGAAGAAATCTTAACAGATGAACAGATCAGAGTTCCTGGCCTTATGCTTCTACAAATTGATTTAAACAAGACCGACATGTCAGATGAAAATGATAATCAATTTTTAGCATAATGGTATGATTGATTTCATGGAATTCAGTCTTACAGAAAAAACAGAAGACCTGATGAATAAAATGAGAGAAAAAATTTTATTGACAGCTAGCAATATGTCATCCTTATCTTCCAAACCAAAGATCAATGACAAAATTTTAGCTTCTTCCGAAGCTACATCACCTGATTATCGTCCGCTGAAAAAGAATTTACACGCGGACATTGAATATTACAGGCGATATCTTCAAACCAAATTCAAAAGAGGAACGGTTATTTTTCATTTCGAGATACGAAGAACAAATTAATATATTTCGAAGGTCCGAAAATATCCCTAAAATTGAATTATGGATTAAGTACAAATTGCGGTGAAGGACATTATTTACAAATATAGGTAACACCAAATTGGAATATGTTCCTTCCTTTCGTGAGAGAAGGTGATAGTCTTCTGAGATGAAGAAAATGCTATCTCATTTTGCATGTTTTGTTTTGTTTTTCTTTGTTTGTTTTGATGATTTGATTCCTTTTGGTCGTATTAGAATATCTTTTGTTGGAATCATATTCGTTTGGGTTTTGTGTAAGGAAATGATTGTGTTGAACATTTCTTGCTTGAAGCGCGCAAGCGCCGGACTCGGTGTGGCCGTGCTGGGTGCGCAATCGTCGCTTTGCATCGAGTGAAGAGCGCGTCCGGTGCACGATGTGCGTCCGGCGCTTGGTAAGCTCCCAAGAGGTCTCACGTCCGTGCTGGCGTGGTCCGCGCTGACGCCTTGTGCACGATCGTCCGAGGCGCCGCAGCGTCGTGTTGGGAGCATGAACCAAGACCACCGTGTCGTGACATCTGCGTCCGTATTGGGTGGTATATCACGAATCTGCCCGAGACTCCGTGCGTCCGTGCCTGTGCCTTCGGTGTTTTCGTCCGGAGGCTCGGCGAGTCCGGGCTCCTGCGTCGGTAGCTAGCCCATCCGGGTGTCGCGGCGTCCGGCGCTTAGCGTGAGTCCGTGACTGGTGCTTTATTCTGAACGCGTGTCCGGCGCTAGGCTCGCGTCCGGCGCTGCGCGTTTCTTTGGGCCGCTATATATACGTTTTTAAACGCTGTAACCCTACTTTTCACTTTTCATTATTTTATTTTTCCATCCTTTTGTTCCAGAGCTTCCAGACGAGAATTTTTTCTCTGGTTCTTAGTTCAGTATTTATTCATTCTCTTGTCTTTGGATTTGATTCAAGAATTATTGTAAGGATTATTGGATTCGTACTCTAAAGTTTGATTATCAATTCCATCGTTCGTTTTGTTCGTAAGTTTCTTCTATTGCTTTATTCCGTTTAATCTTTTCGTATTTGATTGTTATTGATTTCTACGTTGGGTTAAGATTAATTTTGATATTCGTCTAAGTAATCTTGTCTTATGTTTAATCTTTTCGATTCATGTCTAGGGTTTATAATTTCGATTCCATGTTCTTCGATTTAGGGTTTAATTCTTGCCTATATAATTTATCTGCTTTGTCAATTTCCGCCTAGTTAATTCGTTCTTCCTTCTTTATTTATTCGTTGCCTAGGTCATCAATCTACCCCTTTGAGATTAGAGTGTTTAGGAATTTATTTGTTTCGTGTGGTAACTTAGTAGCATACTGTTAAGTTTTTCTTGAGAGACGACTAGGGTTAACTTTCCTACTATAACACCTCGTTCGATTATGAGTCGATTAAGAGTACACTTTTGATTGAAACAAATTTTGGCGCCGTTCTTTGGGGAAAACTTTAGCGTTTATTAATGTTGCATGTTTTCGTTTTATTCTTTCCTTGCCTTTCTTATTTTGTACCTTGATTGCGTTTGATCTCGTTGTTGAGTGTTGTGTATGCGAGGGCGCGGCCTAACTCCTAGATTGGCATCCCGTTGAAGTATACTCAAGCCGAGGAAACCGCGATCGCCTAGTGTGGCGGACTTTGATCACTCCGATTGTGATAGCTTACGTGAGGAAAGTTCTCTCACACTGAAAGGATTTACTACCGTCGAGAATCTTTTGTTTGAAGAATTCCCTCAAGGATAATGGTGACCGAAGAAACAATAACCATGAGAATGTGAACAACAATCATGACGGAACGCCGCCCGCACGATGGGGATTACTTACGCCCTAAGATAAGGAGACTATAAATCCTATCGTGTTGTGCCGTGACGCGTGGGTATGAGTTGAAGCCAAATCATTTCAACCTCATTCCCACTTTTCATGGCATAAAAATGAGGATGCCTTAAGTTTTATCGAGAGAATATAATCAAGTGGTGCGATCATTCCTCTCTTTGGCCCGAGCGAAACGAGTTGAAGATCGTTGTTTCTCCTATTCTTCGAAGGATAAAGCGAGTCTTGGCTTATGAGCTTCTGTGGGAAAACATTTGTTAACCCGCCCGAGGATCCGTCTTGGGTGTTTAATTCACCATACATTGATTATAAACCTAGCATGCGTCTATATAATTAAATCGCAACACGTTGGGGTTTTCACGTGTTTACCTTTGGATCCGTCGAGGTGGATCGAGCAGGATGAGCGGATCGAGCGGATCGAGACTCGTGCTTTGACCTTCCGGGTGTATCCCGATTGCCCAATCTCCAGCGTCGGTGAGGGCGATCTATGGAGAATGCTTGGAAAATCACCCAATGCTCTCTCAAAACTCACGAAATTTTCTCTCTCAAAATTGTGAGATGACCGAAAATCTTGCTTGTAATTTGTGAGTGTGTACTAGACATTATCTCATACCTTATATTTATAATGCCTACCTTAATCCTATATGGAATGTTACCATAATCTATATGGAATATTACCATAATCCTATATGGAATATTACCATACACTTAGGATTATTTCCATACTCTTAGGATTATTTCCATACTCTTGGGATTATTTCCATACTCTCGAGATTATTACCATAATCTTATATGGAAAGGATCTATGCATATTCCATAAATATAATTATATCCTTGTGGGATAAAGAGAATAAAATCTTGCCATAGAGATATAGGGACCGATTTTCTTGCTAAGCTATGGGCTGGATGGGCGGCCCAGGATCAAATCAAGGAATAAAGGCGGCCTCAAATAAATTAATTATCTTATGTTCAGCCGAACATAAATTAATTTATAAACATTCGATCATGCCACTAGAGAAAGAATCTTGACTTACCCTTTATTACAGAAGTTGAGTCGGGCTTGCACTTAGACATTCTGAATCCCGTATTTAAGATATCGAGCGTCCATTAATCATTTATAGCAATCATCGCTTAAAAGCGATTAATAACTTCATTTCTTAAGTAGTACCACTCAACCTTATTATTGTACTTGGCTAACTCAACTGCGGGGTTTAGTACAATAAACCTTTGAGCTCCTTAAGGGGCGTCATCATCCTTGCGGATACGGTGACTCGTCTGAGATAACTAGCGTGACATACAACCTCGCCACCACCCAATCACGGAGAATCTTGGGTTAGAACATATAACCTCACCCATAACAAGTCAAAGTGATGGGCGAGAACTCATACTCACCTAATACCTTATCGAGGTTTAGATCGCCGTAAGTCACCGAGATCTTGGTTCTTCACGACGGTCGAAGAAGAACTCATCTCATTGTGATCCTTCGATACGTCGAGGCGTACAAGCATAGACAAGCAACTAAGTCAAGTCACTTCTTATCTATCTTGCGGCCTAAACCGACAACTCGTCCTTAAGTCGTCTCGGTTTGTGAAACTTTTATATCTCATTAAGCGACCAATCATACGGACTTACGTGATCTTCTACCTGTATGATCTAACTTATATATGAGATAAGGGGACACGGATATATGCAATCAAGTATTCATTTCGGATAGGAGATTGTAATAGTGGTAACGAGAAACATTGTATACAAGCTCAACCAAAGCGCTTTCGTTATACAAATCCAACAATCTCCCACATACTAAAGCAAACTTTTAGTATACTGTGTCTCTACTAGCTATTACAAACAAAACCATCACTTTGCTTCTCCCACTTATCAAAAGTTTCCTTTCTAAGTGGGTGCCATCTAGCATAATTAAGTCCTCTAACGTCCACGGCGTAGACTTATTCTTGCGAGGATTTAGCGGTGCCATGTAGCGCAATTCAAGTCCTCTAACGTCCTTGGCGTAGACTTATTCGGCGAGCTTTAGTGAATGGATCGGCTGGGTTATCCGTCGTATCAATCTTTGCTATCAAGACGTCCCCTCGTCTAACGATTTCTCGTATGACATGGTACTTTCTCTCTATGTGTTTGCTTGCTTTGTGGATCCGTGATTCCTTCGAGTTTGCCATTGCACGAGTTATCACGATAAACCATGATACTCATGGGCAAACCGGTACCACATCTAGATCCATGAGGTAGTTCTTGAACCATACAACCTCCTTAGCGACCTCAAAGTGGCTACATATTCGGCTTCCATGGTAGAGTCCGAATGCATCATTTGCTTTGCACTCCGGGATACGGTTCCACCTCCCAAGGTAAACACATAGTCTCGAGGTAGACTTATTCTTATCACGGTCGACTTGGAAATCCAGTGCAGATAACCCAAAGGCATTAGACTATCTGCATGGTAAACCAGCCTATAATCTCGAGTCCTTTTCGGTACTTGGTATATGCTTTCTGCAATTCAATGTGCTTGTCCGTGGTTAGGCGATATCTACTACTATGCTTCTTGCACAACAGATATCGGGCCTCGTGCGTAGCATTGCATACATGAGACTTCCTACGGCGAAGCGTAGGAACTTGTCTCATTTCCTCTATCTCCTTTGGTCATAGGTGGCGCTTTAGATAAAGGAACGCCATGTCCGAAGGTAGCAACTTTCTTGGCGGTCTCGCATACTAAAACAGTAATCACGGTATCAATGTAAGGCGCTGAGATAAGCTCAACATTTTCTCTTGCGATCTCGGTAAACCTTGATCCCAGAATGTACGCCCATCTCCTAAGTCTTTCATTTGAAACCGATCGGATAAACAACTCTTTACGTCGATAACAACTTCACATTGTTGCCGAATAGAAGAATGTCATCTCGTAAAGTGCAAGAAATACCACATTACCGTTGACATCTAACCAGAGTACACACAACTCTCGCTAGGCAACTGGGTAAATCCATAGGACTTTACCACCTCGTCCAAACGTAAGTTTCATGATCTTGCATCATTGTCTTGTATCGCCTCGCTGTACGTCCATGGGTCGATTATTGCCTGTTCGTTTTCTGGGACTAAATCCGACGATTCACCCACGAACATAAATCGCTCGGGTTGACGAACAACCCTCCCACTACGACGAGGTGCTATAGACATAATGACAACGGTGGGTGCAGTAACTTGTGGTTCTCTATCTTGCACAACTTGCTGTGTAGGTACCACTTGTACGGTCGGTATCTCCAGTGGAACTCGACCCACTTCAATTTCTTGAAGTATCTGGTGTCGATCCCTCCCACTAGACTCGACATCTCGTACCTTTGGCCTAATCGGTGGTGGAATACGATCATCTTCTAATTCTTGAAGAATGATTTCAACTTTGGACTTATGATTTTTCATGTAGTCCTCTTCTAAGAATCGAGCATTAGTCTTAATAATGACCTTCCGATCCTGGGACTATAGAATAAACCACCTTCGTTCCTCTAGGATAGTGATAAGCAGCCTTGCGTCGGATCTAGCCTCAACTTGTCGCGCTTCTTGTTCAAAGACATGTGCCGGATCGCCCCATATCCTTATGTGGCTTAAAGCGGGCTTCGCCCAAACCACAACTCGAAGGGTCTTTTCGGTCGACTTGGGCAGTACTAGATTTAGCAAGTATGCCGCCGTCTCTAGGCATATCCCCGAACGAAATAGGCAATGCAAACATAACTCATCATCGATCTAACCATTTCCAAAAGAGTCCTATTTCTTCGCTTTGACACACCATTTTGTTGTGGTGTGCCCGGTGAAATCTTGTTGGGATGTAATCCCACACTTCACTAGATAGTCCATAAACTCGTTCTTGAGGTATTCGCCACCATGATCGAGCATGATGACTTGATACTTTACCTAGCCGTCTCCACTTCCGCCTTAAACTCTTTGAATTTCTCAAAGCATTCGGACTTGCGGTGAAGCGGTATCGTATCCGTACTCGAGTGTCGTCGATGAAAGTGACAAAATACTGTACCCTCCACGAGCTTGTGTGGACATCGGTCCACGCAGTCGAATGGACTAACTCCAACATTTACGTGGCTCTATAACCCTTCGCTTTGAAGGGTGCGGTCGACATCTTACCTTCTATAGAGATTCGCAGCGGCGGGAGCCAGTAACAGTGAGATTACCCAACGCCCATTCTTAGCCGCCTTTGGATCCTATTTAGATTGATGTGACCTAATCTAAGATGCCGGAGAAAAGTAGAGTCATCTTCATAAGAAACTTTCTCTTTTGGGTTTGATGAAGATCTGACATAGTTATAGGTATTATGTTTTGCGAAATAGTATAAAGCTTAATTATATAAAGTGCCAACACGATAACTTCGTCATTTCTTATGATAGAAACACCACTATCAAAAATAACGGAATATCCATGAGTAAATAATTTGAAAGCGAAACAAGGTTCTCCGAAAATCCGGCACATATAAAACGCGTCTTTCAAAACTAAAATGTTGTCCCAAAACATAAAGAAACATCTCCAACGCAGCGACTTGATTTTAGCGCGTTGCCTATGGAGATCGTTATCTCGCCATCAAACAGCTCCCTTGTCCGCAGAACCCACGCAGGTGTAACAAACATGATGGCCATACCAGATCTACTACCCAAGTATGGGTAGAACAAGTCGCCAATCATGTTTCCGTTATTAAAGCCAACGACGCACTCGAGCCTCGAGCATAGGGCACTGGCCTTCCAATGCCCGGCCTCACCGCATCAAGCATTGCCGCCTCTCCTTTGGTTTTTCAAACCCTGGTAGAGCCTTTTATATTACTCCACTCTTTCTTTAGCCTTAGCATCTCTAGAATTCCACTTTCCCTTTTCATCTTTCGATAAAACAAGGTCTTCCTAGAGGTGCGTCAAGATCCAGCACTTTGCTCATTTTGCTTTCTTCCGTTACTAAGTCCTCTTGCAATGAATCTAGAGTATAACTCTTATCATAAAGGACTACTCCATAACGAAAGTCATCAAAAGACTTGGGCAAAGAATTGAGGATCATATCGATTCGACTCACGCCATCAATATATCCTCCAACCAATTCGAGCTCTCAAGAGATTGATCATCCGCTCTACATGGTCATGCATCGAATCGCTTCCTTCATAGAACTTGACATAATTAATTTTGTCAAATTATGACCAGCGATTATCTGTCCCGACTCCTCATACAATTTCATGAGATTTAGCCATATCGTGGTGCATCATCCATCTCTTGATGTCGGAGTTGCAAGGACTGCACATGGTGACCAAAAGAAGGCACTTCGCCATTCTATTTGATTTGTCCCATTTCGTGCTCTCGCGCCCTCATCGATGAATAAATCCGCCTAGAGGTTTGGGACGAGGTGTAGTGAGTATATATAAATTTTCTTCAAGGAGAACATTCACAATGTTTCGCTTCCACTGATAAAATTTGGACCGGATAACGGATTTTGTGCGAGCATATTGATAATCGGCGTAAGAGACATATACGAAGCGATAATGTAAAACACATAAGCATACGATCGTAAATAATTACGTAACAATAATATTGTAACCTTTGATAAAACAATATTAATTGAAACCTCCAATCGCCCAAGGAATCCATACAAGCCACGCAGCGTGTGGGCGTTTACACATGAACCCCGACTGCACTAAAATATACCTTTTAGTCGCTTAATTTCAATCCATGTCAACTTATCCTTATGACAAATGAAATTAATGATTGGACCTTACTAGACCACATCACTATCACAAGAAGGACTTCGGGAAGTTGTACTTGAGGTGATGTCTAGCATTGACCACAATTTTAACGAGAGAAGATGAATTCTTAGAATTGGTATACTCACTCGGACCATACCGCCCAATTCAAATTCTTTTGTTATCTCATTTTATATCTATTACTAGAGAACTTATGAAAATCGCACATGCAAGCTAATGCGTGATGGGCGTACGAAACTCCCACTTCTCAATAGATTTAAAATGTTTTATTTAGAAATCTCATCTAACAAACTTATGATAAGCAAGGCAAGCAAGCCACGCGTGTGGGCGTTTACTCACGGTCGCCTCACTTTGTTTAGAGATCAAAAGTGGAGGTCTTGACATTTTAATTTGAAAATTAATTTGTCGGGTTGCTTGCTTAGCCTTTTTATTCAAAAGGTTTGTCCATGCAGATCACGTAATCTAGCATGCTTTTCTATAGAACTCAACATGTAAAACATGCTCGCAGAATTCTAAAATATGCTTGATAAACGCGATAAACCTAGCATGCTTACTATGCGATCGAATTACGTAAAACACTCAAAGGTTTGTCAACGTAATTTAAACATACATAGCATGCTCTTGCATAATTTAAACATCCACGACATGCATATGAACGATAAAAATAAAATAAAACGCTCATCGCGCCCAATCGTGAAACCCGCACAATTAAATCTAATCTATTACATAGATTTACAAAGCACGGTATTTAAACTTCAAACGGGCCTCGCGCACGGCACGCAACCGGATTCAACATTGGGCCTCGCGTGCAGGCACGGGCGGAATCTCTGGAAAACGGTCCGGGCCGGGTCGGCCCATAAGAGTGCCGGGCGCGGGCTAAGCCCGATCGCGCGCCCCGCCTCGCCGCCTGCCCGCGCGCTCGCCATGGTCGCCGCGGTCGCTTACGCGACCGCGACCCGCCGAGCACGCTGCACGGCCACGCCCAAGCGCCGAACGTCGCCGAGACATCGCCGCCGGCGCCAACCTCGCGATCATGAGTCCGCCGCTGGCCGGTTTTCGCGAACGCGCGCCTGCCGCCGCTAGTCGCGACGGCCGGCCGCCTCGCGGGTAATCCTCGCGACCGCGAAGTTCGCCGCTAGCGCCGGGGATCCCGCGAGCAGCGCTACCGTCGCCCGCAGCCTCGCGATCGCTTTAGCGATCGCGAGACTCGCCGCAGAAACCACCGAGACGGTGAGAACCCCGTTTTTCCCGTCGCTTCGTTCTTCGCTCGTTCGCTCGTTCTTCTTTACGTATAAGATTTACATAATAAATCTAATCTAACCACGGATTTTCTCGTGTGTAAAACAAAACCAACAAAACAAACGAGCCACGATGAACCACAAACCACAATTATAAAACGCACGTAATAATCAAACGTGAATTAATCAACAGAGCCAAGACTGATCCCGTGCTCGATACCAATCAGGAAAAACATTTGTTAACCCTCACCGAGGATCCATCTTGGGTGTTTAATTCACCATACATTGATTATAAACCTAGCATGCGTCTATATAATTAAATCGCAACACGCTGGGTTTTCACGTGTTTACCTTGGATCCGCCGAGGTGGATCGAACGGGATGAACGGATCGAACGGATCGAGACTCGTGCTTGACCTTCGGATCAGATCCCGATTGCCCAATCTCCAACGCCGAGCGAGGACGATCTATGGAGAATGCTTCGAAAATCACCCAATGCTCTCTCAAACTCACGAAATTTCTCTCTCAAAATTGTGAGATGACCTAAAATCTTGCTTGTAATTTGTGAGTGTGTACTAGACATTATCTCATACCTTATATTTATAATGCACTACCTTAATCCTATATGGAATGTTACCATAATCCTATATGGAATATTACCATAATCCTATATGGAATATTACCATACACTTAGGATTATTTCCATACTCTTAGGATTATTTCCATACTCTTAGATTATTTCCATACTCTCAAGATTATTACCATAATCTTATATGGAAAGGATCTATGCATATTCCATAAATATAATTATATCCTTGTGGGATAAAGAGAATAAAATCTTGCCATGTAGAGATAGGGACCGATTTTCTTGCTAAGCTATGGGCCTGGACGGCCACCCAGGATCAAATGCAAGGAATAAAGACGGCCTCAAATAAATTAATTATCTTATGTTCAGCCTGTAACATAAATTAATTTATAAACATTCGATCATGCCACTAGAGAAAGAATGCCGACTTACCCTTTATTACGAAGTTGAGTCGGGCTTGCACTTGACATTACTAATCCTCGTATTTAAGATATCGAACGTCCATTAATCATTTATAGCAATCGATCGCTTAAAACGATTAATAACTTCATTTCTTAAGTAGTACCACTCAACCTATTATTGTACTTGAGCTAACTCAACCCGCAGGTTTAGTACAATAAACCTTTGCTCCTTAAGGACGCCATCATCCTTAACGGATACGGTGACTGACATGAGATAACTAGCGTGACATACAAGATCGCCACCACCCAAGATGCGGAGAATCTTGGGTTAGAACATATAACCTCACCCATAACAAGTCAAAGTGATGGACAGAACTCATACTCACCTAATACCTTATCGAGGTTTAGATCATCGAAGTCACCGAGATCTTGGTTCTTCACGACGGTCGAAGAAGAACTCATCTCACCGTGATCCTTCAATACGCTGAGACGTGCAAAGATAGACAAGCAACTAAGTCAAGTCACTTTATCTATACCGCAGCCTCTAAACCGACAACTCGTCCTTAAGTCGCCTCAACAGGAAACTTTTATATCTCATTAAACGACCAATCATACGTACTTACGTGATCTTCTACACACCGTATGATCTAACTTATATATGAGATAAGGGGACACGATATATGCAATCAAGCATTCATTTCGTATAGGAGATTGTAATAGTGGTAACAGAAACATCAGATACAAGCTCAACCAAACCGCTTTCAAGATAAATCCAACACTTTCCTACCGACTCGACAAATTGGAACTCGTGGTGGAGCAGTTCATGTTGAGGTTCTATCCGCAGCTAGAAGACCAAGGATCTTCGATCAAAAATTATGACGCTCACAGATCTAGATGAGCCTTTCCATGAAGCGAGAGAAAGATTCAAAGAGCTTCAAAGGCAATGCCCACATCACTTCTTCCCGCTGGTTCTTTTGTGCCAATTCTTTTATGACGGATCCCGAACCGATCAGAAAGGCCGACGACGCAGCAGGGGCAACATAGCTCATATCACAGCCGAGGCTCTCGACGAAATCTTTGACGTCATGGCGAGCAATTCCTCCGTATGCATCTAGTATGCTACCGATCTTCGTCAACTCATTGGAGACGGATTGGCTTTGACGGCGGATAAGCGCAGCTCATGAGAGAGATGAACGAGATGAAATGAAGTAGGTCGAGTTCCCTTCACCACCTCAGAGTTCGCCGCCTCCTTCGCCAGAATTGACGCACCCTCAGATTTCTCGATGCATCCTGGGATTTGTATGGAAATGGGACATACTGACGGATATTTGTCCTATTACGGAGCCCGCCTATGAAGGCGAGTAGAGGCTTATGCTATGCAAGTTTTTCAGCCTTGACAACATTATGAGTCGAGGCCGACCTATGAGCAAAACCACCGCAGACAACTCTAGATGGAAGAATCGTAACCAAGGTCGTGGTTCGGGTTCAAACACACATACTCGATGCCCTCCGCGCATGTACTGCATTCGCAAGAAGAAGACACCGCCGGCAAGATCAGCCCAAGCACAGGGCGTATGATCAAGAAGATCAATATCCACAAAGAATATATCGACACCGTCATTTCCACAATATCCTTACCGGCCAGCAGCCCACCGCCACCTCAGAAGCGGTACCCTCAGCCACCGCGCGGCAATACCCTCAAGCGGCTCCACCGCCTCAATAGTTTCCTCGCTGCCACCCGCAATCTCGGTGGACGTCCACGATGATCTCTCACGCCTACATCGCTAAGAATAATCGGAGGAACGACAAGACGGAGGCGACAATGAGGCATCTTGAGGAACTACGGGTCGATGCACACTTCTCTTAATGAGATGAGGCAGGAGTGAAAGGAACAAGTTGCCCGCAAGCTCATCAAGCTCATACCGTGACGGTGCTCCAAGTGGAAAGGAAATCGATAACATGGTGACTATGCCGACCTCGCACTTTCACCGTAGGGAAAACATATGTTAAGCCCTCACTCGGGATCTATCTTCGATATTTAATTCACCATACATTGATTATAAACCTAGCATGCGCCTATATAATTAATTGCAACACGTAGGGTTTTCACGTGTTTACCTTTGGATCCGCTTTCTGGTCGATGGAACGAGATGAATGGATCGAACGGTCGAGACTCGTGCTTTCAACCTTCCGGATCAGATCCCGGTTGCTTCAATCTCCAACGCCGAGTGAGGACGATCTATGGAGAATGCTTCGAAAATCACCCAATACTCTCCACACAATTTTCGAGATTTCTCTCGAGAATGAGATGGCCAAAATTTGCTTGTGTAATAATGAGGATTAACCTAGACTTATCTCTTACCTTATATTTATAATGCATTACCATAATCCCATGGGAAAGGATCCACGCATATCCCATAAATATAATAATATCCTTATAGGATAAAGAGAATAAAATCTATCCTTGAGAGCTATAGGGCGCCGATTTTCTTGTGCTAAAGGGTTCGGATGGGCCACCTGAGGATCAAATGCAAGGAATAAAGATGGGCCTCAAATAAATTAATTATCTTATGTTCACCTGTGAACATAAATTAATTTATAAACATTCGATCATGCCACTAGAGAAAGAATCTTGACTTACCCTTTATTACCGAAGTTGAGTCGGCTTGCACTTAGACATTACGTAATCCCTCGTATTTAAGATATTAACGTCCATTAATCATTTATAGCAATCGACCGCTTAAAACGACACAACTTCATTTCTTAAGTAGTACCACTCAACCTTATTATTGTACTGAGCTAACTCAACCCGTAGGTTTAGTACAATAAACCTTGAGCTCCTTATGGGACGCCATCATCCTAAACGGATACGGTGACTCGACATGATAACTAGCGTGACATACAAGATCGCCACCACCCAAGACGCGAGAATCTTGGTTAGAACATATAACCTCACTCATAACAAGTCAAAGTGATGGTCAGAACTCATACTCACCTAATACCTTATCGAGGTTTAGATCATCGTAAGTCACCGAGATCTTGGTTCTTCACGATGGTCGAAGAAGAACACATCTCACCGTGATCCTTCAATACGCCCGAGACGCATCAAAGATAGACAAGCAACTAAGTCAAGTCACTTCTTATCTATATCGCGGCTCAAACCGACAACTCGTCCTTAAGTCGTCTCAACAGAAACTTTTATATCTCATTGTTTCGACCAATCATACGCACTTCGTGATCTTCACACATCGTATGATCTAACTTATATATGAGATAAGGGACACAGATATATGCAATCAAGTATTCAATTCAGATAGGAGATTGTAATAGTGGTAACAGAAACATTGTATACAAGCTCAACCAAACCGCTTTCAAGATACAAATCCAACAATCTCCACTTATACTAAAGCAAACTTTAGTATACAATGTGTCTTTCTACTAGCTATTACAAACAACCATCACTTTGCTTCTCCCACTTATACAAAAGTTTCCTTTCTAAGTGGGTGCCATCAAGCGCAATCCAAGTCCTCTAACGTGTCCATCGTAGACTTTTTGCGGAGCTCTTCGTGAATGGATCCGCTAGATTTTCCGTCAGATCAATCTTTTCAATCGGACGCCACCGCCTAACGATTTCGTATGACATGGTACTTTCTCTATGTGTTTGGTCGCTTGTGGGTCCGTTCCTCCTCGAGTTTGCCATCGCACCGAGTTATCATAAAGAACTATGATACTTTGGGCAAACCAGTACCACATCTAGATCCATGAGGTAGTTCTGAACCATACAGACCTCCTTAGAAGCCTCCGAGCGGCTACATATTCGCTTTCATGGTAGAGTCCGCAATGCATCGCCGCTTTGCACTCCGCCAGATACGGCTCCACCTCCCAAGGTAAACACATAGCCCGAGGTCGACTTTTTCTCATCATGGTCGCCTTTGAAATCCGAGTCTCAGATAACCCAAAGGCATTAGACTATCTCGCATGGTAACCAGCTTATAATCTCGAGTCCTTTTCGTGTACTTGAGTATATGCTTCATCGCAATTCAATGAGCTTGTCCAGGTTAGATCGATATCTAGCTACTATGCTCACCGATAGCGGATATCGGCCTCGCATAGCATTGCGTTGACATAAGACTTCCTACGGCGGAAGCGTAGGAACTTGTCTCATTTCCTCTATCTCCTTTGCGGTCATAGGTGACTGCCTTGAGATAAAGCGAACGCCATGTCCGAAAGGTAGCAATCCTTTCTTGGCGGTTCTGCATACTAAAGCGAGTAATCACAGATCAATGTAAGACGCCCGAGATAAGCTCAACATTTTTCTTGCGATCTCGGTAAACCTTGATCCCAAGAATGTACGCTGCATCTCCTAAGTCTTTCATTTGAAACCGATCGGATAGCCAACTCTTTACGTCGATAACAAATTTCACGTTGTTGCCAACAAGAAGGATGTCATCTACATAAAGTGCAAGAAATACCACATCACTGTTGACATCTAACCGATACACACAACTCTCGCTAGGCAACCTGGTAAATCCATGGGACTTTACCACCTCGTCAAAGCGTAAGTTCCATGATCGAGAGTTCTGCTTAAGTCCATAAATGGACTCTTAAGCTTCCATACTAGATGCTCTTCACCCTTTACCACATAACCTTCGTGTTGTCGCATATAGATGTCTCTACCTTCCTCAAGGTAACCGCTAGAAAAGCGTTTTAACATCCATTTGCCAAACCTCTAGTTCAGTGGGCTGCATGGCCGAAGAATTCGATGGACTTGAGCATTGCTTACTGTGTAAAAGGTCTCATCGAAATCGATGCCCTCAATCTTAGTGTACCCTTTGCCACAAGCACGGCTTTGAAAGTCGAAACCTCTCCATCGGAATCTCTCTCTCTCAGATATCCACTTACTACCTACGGCTTCCTTGCCATCCGGTAGAGGTGTCTTTCATATACATCTATAGCCGCATGGACTCCATTTCTAAGTCCATAGCGGTGTGCCATGATCTTGCATCAATATCTTGTATCGCCTCCTTGTATGTCCATGGGTCGATTATTGCTTGTTCGTCTGCTGGGACTAAATCCAAGATTCACCCACGAACATAAATCGCCGGGTCGACGAACAACCCTCCCACTACGACGAGGTTCTACAGCACAATGGCAACGGTGGGTGCAGATACTTGTGGTTCTCTAACTTGCACAACTTGCTGTAGGGTACCACTTGCACGCGGTCGGTATCTCCAAAGGAACTCGACCCACTTCAATTTCTTCAAGTATCCGTGTCGATCCTCCCACTGACTCGACATCTCGCACCTTTGGCCTATTCGGTGGTGGAATACGATCATCTTCTAATTCTTGAAGAATGATTTCAACTTTGGATTTATGATTTTCATGTAGTCCTCTTCTAAGAATCGAGCATTAGTGCTAATAACGACCTTCCTCGATCCTTGGGACTATAGAATAAACCACCTTCGCTCCTCTAGGATAGCCAATAAACAGCCTTCAAGGTGGATCTAGCCTCCAACTTGTCGCCTTCTTGTTCAAAGACGCAGCCGACTCCGCCCCATATCCTTATGTGGTTTAAACTAGGCTTCGCCCATACCACAACCCTCGAAGGGTCTTTTCGATCGACTGGACGGTACTAGATTTAGCAAGTATGCCACGCCTCTAAGGCATACCCCGAACGAAATAGGCAATGTAGCATAACTCATCATAGATCTAACCATTTCCAAAAGAGTCCTATTTCTTCGCCTCGACACACCATTTTTTGTGGTGTGCCCTTGGTGAAGCTATCTTGTTGGGATGTAATCCCACACTTCACTAGATAGTCCATAAACTCACATCGAGGTATTCGCCACCCGCGATCAGACCGCAATGACTTGATACTTTACCTAGCTTCGCTCCACTTCCGCCTTAAACTCTTTGAATTTCAAAGCATTCGAGACTTGCGGTGAAGCGGTATATGTATCCGCACCTTGAGTAATCGTCAATGAAAGTGACAAAATACTGAATTCTCCACGAGCTTGTGTGGACATCGTCCACACAGTCGAATGGACTAACTCCAACATTTCTTGGCTCTATAACCCTTCGCTTTGAAGGTCTGGTCGACATCTTACCTTTCTATACAGGATTCGCAGATCGGGAACTGAGTAACTGTGAGATTACCCAACGCCCATTCTTAGCCTTTGGATCCTATTTAGATTGATGTGACCTAATCTAAGATGCCGAGAAAAGTAGAGTCATCTTGGCGAAGAAACTTTCTCTTTTAGGTTTGATGAAGATGCAACATAGTTATAGGTATTATGTTTGGCGAGTAAATAGTATAAAGCTTAATTATATAACGTGCCAACACGATAACTTCGTCATTTCTTATGATAGAAACACCACTATCAAAAATAACAGAATATCCATGAGTAAATAATTTCAAACAGAACAAGGTTCCACTGAAAATCCAAGACATATAAAACGCCTTTTAAAACTAAAACTGTTTTCTCAAAACATAAGTAACATCTCCAACTGCAACGGCCTCGACTTTCGCGCCATGGAGATCGTTATCTCGCCATCAAACAGCCCCCTCGTCCGTAGGAACCCCGCAAGTGTAACAAACATGATCGATATACCAGATCTACTACCCAAGAATGGGTAGAACAAGTCGCTAAACATGTTTCAAGCATTAAAGCAAACGGCGTACCTTGAGCCTTGAGCATAGGGCACTTAGCCTTCCAATGCCCGCTTGCAGCTTGAAGCACTTCGCCTTCTCCTTGGCTTCTTCAGCCTCGGTGGCAACCATGTTCTTGTTCCATTACTCCCACTATTTCCCTCGCCTCTACCACCTTTGGTACCTCTTTTTCTATTTCCATTTTGCAAACGAAAATTTTGGGCCCTTAGACGTGCTAGCAAGAGCATGTGCTCTTTTCCCATAACTCCTTCCGCAAAGAACGAGATCATTAAGCAAGTGACTAAGTGTAAACTCGGTCTTGCTCATGATCGCATTCACAAAATTCTCAAAAGACTTGGGCAAAGGTATTGAGGATGATATCGACCTTGGCTTCAACAATACCTCCTCCCAACCGATCAAGACTATCCATGAGATGAGTCATGTGGGAGACATGTTCATGGACCGAACTTCCTTCTTCCATCTTACACGCCAAGATTTCTCTCATTGTGTGGAAGCGGATCGTCCGATCCGATCGCCCAAACTTACTCTCGAGACTTGACCAAATATCGTCAGGTTCACTATCGACCGATGTCAGCACTTGCAGCCTTTGGACATAGTAGTCATCATATAGCATTTAGCCGTATTGTTTGACTTATTCCAAAGTGCGCCGACTCTCGGCGCTCATTAGTCGATGCGTCGCAAGGGCATCGGGTTTAGAGTAGTGAGAACAAACATGTGTTCTTCAAATGATAAGAACATATTCCATGTTTCGCTTCCACCGATAAAATTTGGACGGATAACGGATTTTGTGCGGCATATTGATAATCGCGTAAGAGACATATCTCAAACGATAATGTAAAACACATAAGCATAAGATCGCAAATAATTCGTAATAATAATATTGTAACCTTTTGATAAAATAATATTAATTGAAACCTCCAATCGCCAAGGAATCACATACGCACGCGTGTGGGCGCCACACATGAACCCCCCACCCGAGACTAAAATATACCTTTTAGTCGTTTAATTTCAATCCATGTCAATATATCCTTATGACAAATGAATGATTGGACCTTACTAGACCACATCACTATCGCAGAAGGACTTGGCAAGGGAAGTTGTACTGAGGTGATGTCTAAGCAATGACCACAATTTTAATACAGAAAATAAATTCTTAGAATTGGCATACCACCGGACCCATACACGCCCAATTCAAATTCTTTTGTTATCTCATTTTATATCTATCTCTAGAGAACTTATGAAAATCGCAAAAATCATCAACGAGAACCCGAAAATAGAAAAGTCATCCATAAATACTCCATGTAGTCAGCGATCATTTCGGAAGAGGACATCATGCAACCGTTGGGGAAGGTTCCGGCATCAGAAAGAACAACGGCGTACTGGCGGTGGCAATGTCCATGCGGGCTCGTGGAACTGCAATTGGTCCCTGGCAATAGCAACTCGATAATAACCGACAAAGCCGCGAGAAAACAATAAAAGTGATCGACTAACCTATCAAGCATTTATCAACTGGGTAGAGAGTGATCCTTTTTGTGGCGCATTCGGTATCCTGGGTGTCATACACACGCCATCCGTGGTGCTCTGGACCTGCACCAACTCCCTCTTGCTATTTTCGATGGCGATATGCCCTTCTTTACTTACATGCACGGGCTCACCCATTCACTATCTGGGACGAGGAAAGACTGAGGCCTTCAGCCAAGGAGTTGTAGATCTCCTGTGACTACTGAATCATAGAGTTCAACCTCGCTTCTAGTAGCCTCCGTGGAGCTCCATCTTCCAAGGTGATCGATCTACAGTGCGGGGTTAATGCCACGGACTATCGACCAAACTCACGCGAAGCAAGCTTGTTCCTCAATAAACCACAAACTCTTATACCAGCTATACATGCCGAGAAGGAGAGATCACCGGCTGGCGCCTCGCTTCCTCTAGGAACACGTCCAAACGTTGCTCATGAGTTCATAGATGGCTCGGAAGCTGCCACAAATCAGTACTACTTGCTCGTCGAGATCCCATGAAGACCTTCTACGTATGTGCTGCAACAATTCTACTTCACAGGGCTCAATAGCATCGACAAAAGCATAATCATCAATATAATGAGCGTAGGGCATTAAGGCTATCTCAATCAAAAATGTACCGTGGTCCCTAAAAGCTCATCTTAATCGACCACTCTTAACATCTATCATGGTATTGTGGTGGCCGTAAAGTCACGTCGGCGGAGAGCGGTTGAGACCTACCATCTGCCATACATCCCCAACTTCCAAGACCACAAAATCCATCAAAATAATCGGACCCCCGTTATATAACATTTTCCATACCCTTGGGGTATCTCATAAATCTATCGGCTAATTGAAGATCATGTACGATTGGGTTTCATTCCTTAAAGACCTAATTCTTGAAAGATAGAATAAGGCATCAAATTAATTCCACTTCGTCAGCATACCTAAGGCCTCTTTTCCCCATAGCAATCTTAATGATAAAGCTACGGATCATGACTTGGGTGGAGGAAGTTGCATGATTAATTAGCCGTCGGGCGACCACATTGCCCGATGTCTCACGATTCCTCTTGGAGGTGAGATCCTTAAAAATTTCACATAAGCGGGGGCCGGATGGCGTCAGAGGCGAGTTGGCGTGTGCCAGAGGCAACAACATAAGTCGGCTGAGCTTGTTGGTCCTGCTTGGCATTAAATCAATAGATGGGGATAAGGGACAGGGGCTTGAACAAAGTCTTTGGTGTCCGGTGGAAGATCTGGTTCGGCTTTGTGCAACTCCTCTCGTCTTTCTTCTCGGGAACCTCTTCTTGTGTGGGGTTGCTTTCGACAAGAAAGTGGGTGCAGTGATGTGGTTGTATAAAGCAGTTGGTTGAGCTTGTCATGATGTTTCCTCGTTACCACTATTAGATCTCTATCTAGACTTGAATAGTTGATTGACACTATCATACTGTCCACTTATCATCATATGTTAGATCATAACGGTGTAGAAGATCGTAAGTCGTATGATTGGTCGTTAACATGAGATATAAAAGTTTCAACGGAGACTACAGGAGAGTTGTGGTTTAAGGCCAGATTAGATAAGAATGTGACTTGACTTGGTAGCTTGTTTGTCTTGATGCGCTGGCACGTAGTGTGGCGATCACGTGAGATGTGTTCTTCTTCACGATCGGAACCAGAATCATTGACTCACGATGATCTAAACCTCGATAAGGTATTAGTGAGGTATGAGTTGTCTTGACATCACTTTGACTTTGTTACTGGCTGAGGGTTATATGTTCTAACCAAGTTACGCATTCTGGGTGGTGGCGTTTGTATGTCACGCTAGTTATCTCGATCGAGTCAATAGTATCCGTATTAGGACTGATGACGCGTCCTTAAGGAGCTCAAAGGTTTATTGTACTAAACCTCAGTTGAGTTAGCTCAAGCTACAATAAAGGTCTGAGTGGTACTACTTGAAATGAAGTTATTAATGTCGTTTAAGCCGGTATTGCTATAAATGATTAATTACGTCGATATCTTAAATACGGGATTCAGAATGTCTAAGTGCAAGCGACTCAACTCCGGTAATAAAGGGTAAGTCAGCATTTTCTCTAGTGGCATGATCGAATGTTTATAGAATTAATTTATGTTCGTGGCGCATAAGATAATTAATTTGAGCTCTTTATTCTTGATTTGATCTCGGTCAGGCCTCAGCACCATAGTTCGAAACGTCCCTTATTCAGCAGATTTCTTATCCAAGGAAATATATTGAGTCCTCCAATAGCATTAGTAAAACTCGGTTACGAATCCTAGAGATGATCAGATATGGATTCCAGTTTGGTAATTTCCATAATTATAAGGTAATATTCATAGTATTATGGAATCATATCCTCATGGATTAAGGTGCATTATAAATATAAGGTAAGAGATAATATCTACAGGTACACTCACAATATTACACGACAAGATTTTATGCATCTCAGTTTCGAGAGAAAATTCTACGAAATTGTGTGAGAAGTATTGGGATTTTCAAGCATTCTCCATAGATCGCCCTCACCGACTTGGAGATTGGGCGTAGATACGACCGGATGACCCGAAGGTCGAGCACCGAGTCTCGATCGCTCGATCCCTTCATCGTCGATTCCATCGACAATCGTCAAAGTAAACACGTGAAACCCCTACGTGTCTGCGATTAATTATATAGGCATCTGGTTTATAATCAATGTATGGTGAATTAAACCGAAGAAGATCCCCAGGGCGAGGGGAACAAATGTTTTTCCTCTACACTGGATCGAGCTCGAGAAATTCTGCTGACATGATTAATTCACGCTTGATTATTACGCTGCTGCTTATTAATTGTGATCTAATGATCGCTCATCGGCTCGCTTGTATTATTGTTGGCTTTTGTTTGTTACACAGAAAATCCGTGGTTAGATTAGATTTTATTATGTAACTCTTATCGCAGTAAAGAAGAACGAAGAGAACGACGCAAGAGAGCGAACAGGCTCGGTAACGAACTGTGTTCTCGCACCTGCGACGGGCGATCGCGAGCGTGATGACTCTTCGCGTGTCCGCGGATCGCTGGGCGATCGCGGCTGCGGCGACGCGCTGTCGCCGATCCGCTCGGCAAAGCGAGCGGCCGCGAGCGCGAGCGCACAGCGGCGAAGTAGCGATTAGTCGCTTGCGAACCGGCATGGCCATCGCGGCGCGTCATGTTGTTTTTTCTGGCCGCCGGCGCACGCATCTCGGACGAGATGTTCGCGCCGGGCTGGCTGCAGCACGCAGCTTCGACGGAGTCGCGTCGAGCCGACGAGGCAGTCACGCGAAACCGGGGCAGGCGAGCGCGGAGCGCTGCGATACGGCCTGCCTGGCATGCCCGCGCCGACATGTGCGGCCGACCTCGGCCCGTTTCCAGCAGCAGTTTCGGTCCGCGCCGGTGCACGCGAGGCCCATTTGGAATCGGTCCGTGCTCCACGCGAGGCCGTCTTAAGTTTAATCGCACTTTGTAAATCTATGTAATAGATTAGATTTAATATGCAGGTTTCACGATCGGGCCGCTGAACTGTTTATTTTATTTTATCGCTTCATTATGCATTCGGTGGATGATTTAAATTACGTCACGATAGCAGATGTATGTTTAATTCGTTGACAAACCTTTAGTGTTTTACGTAATCTGAGCGCAGTAGTAAGCATGCTTGGGTTTATCGCGCTTATCAAGCATATTTTAGAATTACTCGCGAGCATGTTTACATGTCTGAGTTCTATAGAAAAGCATGCCAGGATTACGTGATGCTCATGGACAAACCTTTTGAATAAAAAGACTAAGCAAGCAACCGACAAATTAATTTTTCAAATTAAAATGTCAAGACCTCCACTTTTGATCTCTAAACAAAGCTGAGAGCGACGTGGAAACGCCCACACGCCAGCGGTTGCTTGCACTGCTTTATCATAAGTTTGTTAGAGAGATTTTAAATAAAACATTTAAATCTATCGGAAAGTTGGAGTTTCATGTGTAAACGTCGTACGTGGCTTGCATG